>JAILXH010047674.1:0-12099 GCA_023558415.1 Piaractus mesopotamicus
GAAATGAACCCAATACCATTCGCCAAACGTGTAGTCTGATCTTCAGAGTCTGACCAAATCGGACTGAGCCATAAAATGGCCGCAATAAAAAAAACACAAAAAAGCTGCTCAGTGACAGTTTGCGAGTTTAGTGTAAGGAGCTGGAGAACGAACTGCCGGCTGTGCGGCGAGTGAGCGGAGTCTGTTACTCTGACGTAGCAACAAGCTGCTTGTTAAGGAACTATAATTTGGCGGAAGGAACTGCGAACACTAAAACATATTAAATGACGGGCCAATTTATTAATTTCTTACTTTATTTTTTTAACTGTTGTGTAAAAGCAATAGAACACTCGAGGTTGTGTGTTATCGTGTATAACATCACATGATGTTATTTCGTGATAACACACTCCCTCTCGTGTTCTATTGCTTAATTATTGCATTGCAGATATTGTGCCCTTTGGTTCCTAACAAAACCAATATGATTAAATTTCAGTCAGTAAGTTTCTCTACAGTGTACCATTTCACATCAGACCGTTCTGAGCGACTTTACAAATCAATGATGGAATTATGCAGAAATTTTGAAAACACGGTATAATTCCCCTTCAAAGTGTTGGCAAAACCAAGTTCTCTATTTCTGGGCTTTGAGAAGGTTCAGCACCTGTTCCACATTTTTTATTATAGTCTGTCTAGGTAGCATCATTGTTGTCACTGAAATGTAGCCTAAATATACATGTTCAAATGGGATAAAATGGGTTACTTAATACGGTATCTATAAAAAAGTGCTTTTTTCTGAGTAGGCAAGCTAGGCCAAAAGACGGGCCTTGCAATGGCAGAAGGGCTCCACGGCTGAGAGAAGGCGGTGTTGGTTAAAAGTCGGTTGAATACTCATTACATTCAGAAAACGGCTGTCAAGTGCATTTGTGTATTGCAGAAAAGTGGGCGGCATGTCGTTTGCAGCTTCCCCTGATGGAGAGCCGTGTCTGTTGGGCCTGCATGCATGGGCAGACGCGTCGCTGAGGGCCAGATTGACTCCAAGCTCTCGGTCAAGGGGCTAATTCCTCCTTCAATCTTCATCGCAGCACTTTTATTGTTGTGTAAAGAGACAGGACAATGCGAGAGGAGAGCGAGAAGAAGACAAATGGCATGCACGTTTCCTCCAGAGAGCCAAAAATGCTAAATCTGAGATGATAATAGGGTGGGATGGGAGGAAGGGAGACCCGAGGGTACAGAGAGATAACAATGGGGGTAACGACTGGAGGGAGGGGGGACGTTCTTGATTTAATCTATGTTTGAGGCTGAGTCGGTGGGGACACGTGCCGGGCTTGGGAGGGGGTGGTTGTCTGTCGTGTCTCAGGCGGCTCTGGGTTTTGTTCTGCCAGCTGTTGATGTCACGGTCAGCAACCCATGTGGCAACCGCACATCAATGATCAGATCAAACATCCCTTATTCTCCAAAAGAGCTCCCTAAAAAAAGAACAACTCAAGCTTATTTCCACACTTAACATGTACATGGCACTGAACAAGCTCAACAAGCAGTTCAGTTAAGCAAAAATCTAGCGCAAGTAAATCAGCAACATCAGGAAAAACGCATTGACCCATCAACACAGCACGTCAGCCCTCAAATCCTTCCTGTTACATCATGTCACTGCAGTCATTAATAAAAACAAATTTTCAAATTCAGTTCCAAAAATTTTAATAAAGCATATCATTAAAATGATAAATGACAAGAAGAGCAATGTTTTCCACAAATGTCTGGAGCTCAATGTCTGGTTACCATTATGATAATGATGTGGCCTTCACATGCTCCTCTGAAGCACGGTTAGCTCGATAGCTGGCTTGGTCTATTCTGGCACCTTCCTTTCATTTTTCCCACTTTTAATAATACACATATATGGAATAAATGGTTATAATGACTACTAAAACTAAAAAGCAATTACAAGAATAAAGAATTACCTACATCCCACAACCGAAATCATTTCTTCACCCTGGAAAGTTAAAGATCAGAAATTGTCTCTGAATTTCCCACTTGTACTCAAGAGTTCATGTGGTGCTTTTGGCAACATGATCTTTCCACACATGAAGGAAGCATAAGGCCCTGAAAATTACATGTACGTGTTCATAAATGACTAAACATTTCCCTCAAATGGACAAAAACTCAATGGGATAGAAGCAGCCACTATAACAGCAACACGGCACAGAAATACCCGACATCTATGTTCCACTAATTTGATAAGCCCCTCAATCTTGTTTTTTGCAGATCTAAAAAAAATGACCTGACGCAAGCCAATTCAACTTAACTGACTGCTGCCCCCTTGTGGCAGATTTGTGAAGCTCAAATAAAGAACCACATCCAGAGAATTTGTAAAGAAGAGAACTGCCACTCAGTAATGTCTTCTGGGTTTGTCAGACGCTAGAGGGCGCTCCTACGTATCAGTGTTACTAAGTAACAGTACAAAACTTTTTAACATCACTGTTATATTTTTTTTTTTGCGATTTCTTCAGTGCTTTTTTCCAACTCTAGTCACAGGACTTTAAAGGTACGTTACTGACGTCAGTGAGCGCGCCAAGAAGCACTCAGTAGCACCAATACAAACTAATCAGCACATAGTAGCAGTAAAGCCAGCCAATCAGCGCTCAGTAGCAGCATCCTGCTGCCCAAAACCTGTTTGCTGTAGAAAGAAAAGGAAACATACAGGTAGGTTTTCTTTGTTTCTTAGTAAAATCAATCCTTCTACTTTCCAAAATTAAAGAAAGGTCCTGGGGAAGTGGTAAGAAACTACTGTAACTATTTTAGCCGCTTAGCTCCATTGACCCCCATTCATTTAGCACTCGCTCGCGGGCGCCCTCCGGCGTTTTACAGGAGAAACCGTGTGAGCAACACAATAACAGTTCTATGCTGCCGCCTACAGGTTCTATAACGTGCCTGCAATTTGCTGAAACTAAAGTAAAACACAGCGTTTATTTGTTTTGTTTAATTTCCTTTGAATTACCTTCTTATATCTCAATGCGATAAGAAAAGCTTCTTTATATGCGGTATCAGCATTTAAGGCGTACGAAATAAATAAATAAACTTTTTTTTTATGTGTCTCGCCAGCACAGCTTGCGTTGTACGCGAGACCGGACGGTACAGACATAATTGGTTACCACGGCTTTTCCAAAGGCCTCTTTGTCATTAAACCTAATTCATTGTTTCCAAGCCTATGGATGCGTTTTAAAACGCATTCTTTTAAAAGGACACTGGAGATAATGGGATAAAGCCGCCAAACAGTCATAACTGCCTTCAGCCAAGTCTATTTTTTACCACGGCTCTGAAACATAGGTCACATTGTCAGACAGAATTTGGGTTATTTTCTGTGAAAGGGAATAAAATGCCCGTAACGAAGGCCGTAAAGGGCAGCAAGCAACAGGCTAATACTTCAACTAGACTCTTCTCGTGTTTCATCGGTTTAAACGCAGCGCTGAAGACCACCAGCTATAATTACACTCTAATCAACAGCTTCTGCTCACATTTGTCATTTTCTATTATAGGATACTTGATGTTGGGCTATTCAAGGTCAAAACAGGATCCATCGCATAAAAGAGTTCATGGTCACTGATGGTAGTTATTGAGAAAAAGATAAAGATCAAGTCATAATGGTGACTCAGATGTGTGTGACTTAGACTACCTGTATCATTTGAATCCAGCAGCTATCCCTTATGTTGTGTGAACATTTTATGAAGAATGGACCAACATACATGCTCCAAAATTACTTTAAACAAAGTCTCTTTACGTTAACTTACATTAAAAGTTGGGTTTTTTTGGACAGCAATAAAATAATATCTGTATGTATGAATACATATATATACATATATATGTATATATGTGATTGACCTGGTCACTCCATGTTACTTTGAGTTCATATTTCTGTGGGTACTACACTGCACTGCAGTCTTTGAGTCCATGAATATAATATTACAGAACTCCCATAGAACATACACAGTGCAGCAATGCGGATGAACAACCCTCACCCTAGTGCGAACGCAACAATAACCAATTACCAAATTACAGTAGTCAGCCTTATCAGTCAGTGACACAAAAAGCATGTTTATTCCAAAATCTAGATGGCTGATTGGCTGCTAAGCATGTCAGTAAGATCAGCAGTCTGCTGAACAAATACAACTACTAATATAAATAAGAGCTCCTGAACAGCCCTACTAAAATGCAGAGACTGCAAGGTTTGATGCCGGTACTTTTGCAGTTTTTTGTAGCCTTTTAGAGATTTGATGTTTACACTATATGGCACAAAGTACTGAAACTCTGTAGTGACTAATGAAACAGAGGATAGGCGCTTCAGCACTCAGCAGCCCTGCTTTGTAGGTCTGCGTGGTCTACTGCTTCGTGGCTGAGCTGTTGTCACTCCTATATGCTTCTATTTCATAATAATAGCACTTACAGTTGACAGGGGCAGACTTAGCAGAAATTTGGAAAAGTGGCAACTTCAGTACCACCCATTCTACAGCCAGTGTTTGTCTATGACTGCATGGCTATGTGCTTAATTTTATACACCTGCTAGCAATGGGTGTGGCTGAAACACCTGAACTGAAAAATAAGAAGAGGGGTGTCTGCATACTTTTGGCCACATTATGTAGCGTTTGGCCGTATATAATTAGACTAGGTCTGAATTAGTTCAAATTGTGGTCCCACAGTAAAAATAAAAAGAACATCAATTATGTATTCAGACCTTAGATATTTATCAGGATTGTATTATGATCTGTTTAAAGGCAAGTTTGGACATCAGCTTCAAGCAGTTGTGGACAACACGAAAATATGTTGTTGTTACTGCTACTGTGTGTGTTGAAAAGGATTTAAATTACAGTTTAGTAAGTTTAAAATGCTTGATGGTCATGTGACTCAAGTAGACCTTAGGTAGTTCCTGAACTCAAACACAGAGAGAAAGGACTGTGACTTTTGGTATTAATTAGTTGTCAATAAATGCATTGATTTACAAAATTTATATAGCGCACCGACATGTGTATGTATTTACACCAAAATGATTTTTTTAAATGTACAATTTGCTACTGTTTGCTAATCCCATGGTACCTGAGGGCCTAAATAATGACTAATGTAAACTTTATGACAGATAGCACAGAAGGAGCAAATGTCTAATTAGCTTGTATGTGCAGAAATTTGCTATTAAAAAGGTGCAATAAAACATCACATCCACACTCATTTTCTAAGCCGCTTATCCTTCCGGGTCATAGGGGGAGCTGGAGTCTATCCCAGCAGTCATTGGGCGGAAGGCAGGAAACACCCTTGTCAGGTCACCAGTCCATCTACTTATATACACAAACATTTTATGCATCTTGTCTTTTTGCTATGCACTTATTTCCTGCAGTGAATTCATTAAATAAAGCTCTAATACGCTCAAACATGAACAGCATTTCAGTTTGTTCCCTTTTCTCCATGCTGTCCACGCATATAGTCTCAACCATGGAGAGTAAGAATGCACTGTGTCCCCACTGACACGGAGAGGAGAAAAGTCGTTGGTTTCAACTCACCAGGAGCAATTACTGAAATACTTACCATTACTAAAGATTACGACCAAACAAGGATTGAAAGACCACACTACTGGGAACCTTGATGTTTTGGGTGCTGTCTCATTGTAGGGGGTCCTCAGGTTCCACTGAATCCCGCATGGGTTCTTGTGCTGATAGAAAGAGGAAGAAAAATACAGAGGAAAGCTGGTCCACAGTACTACTGACCTGCGACTGCACTGCTTCTCCAGCACGCAGCACCCTTTGCTACTACAGTAGCTTACTAATATACTCGAACAAGATTACTTGTAACACAGTAACTGAATACATGTTTAGTATGATTTGATATTTGGCCTAATATGATTTTTTTATGGCCTATTTTAAACTTGCCTTGTGTTTTCAATCTCGCTTGACTAACTTCCCTCTCCCATCAATCCAAAATCGACTGAGCAACAGAGGTAATAGTCAACAGAATGACAATGAGCCCTGCATTTCAGAGCAGGAAGTGAGACTGCATCCCTGTCTCTCAAACCCCATGGTGAGCAATTAGATCCCATTTTTTTGTAGTGAATGAATGCGTTTACATACACTCAATAATCTGATTACTGCAGAAAATCAGATTTTGTCAATAATCTGATCAACATGTTTACATGCACTTGAGTAATCAAATAATGGGAAACTCCGGGTTTACATGAGTCAGACAATAATCGGATTTCTGCTTTGCAACCAATAGACTCACAGAAGAAGACGCTACGTAAACATAATGTAAATTTTTTTTTTCTCTTTTAGTATTTCACTAAAAAAACAAAGAAATCTTACCTGTATGTTTCCTTTTTCTACAGCAAACGGGTTTTGGGCAGCAGAAGGCGGCATTACTGCTAGAGCGCGATGATTGATTGGCGAGCGGAGCAGCTCATTGGCTGTTCGCGCTCACTGACGTCATGACGTACATGAGGCGCCGTTTTAAACTCCTATAGCTCGAGTTTAAAAGCTCTTAAAAATATAATAGCAGGGTTAAAATGTTTTCTGCTGTTCTGTGTTCAGGAAGTGATTGCATTCTTTTACATTAAAAATGTTTAAGCGTTTATAAACTATGATTTTGCTCAAATGCTCCATATCAACCCATTCATTTTGGACTCACTCGGCAGCGCCCTCTAGCTTTGAGAAAACCGGAAGACATTGCAGAGTGGAAATTCTCCTCTCTGCAAGTTCTCTGGCGACAGCCACCGTCTGTTCTCGCGCATGCGCAGACTGAGAAATCAGAGTATGAGTTTACATGCGCTGAGAAATCTGATTACTGATCTACAATCCAGCTCTCTTTATCGGATTTCTAGATCGGAGTATGGTGTTTACATGACCATTTAAATAATTGGTTAACTGCAGAAATCCGATTATGATAGGATTATTGAGAGCATGTATACGCACTCAATGTCTCAAAGTCGGTTTGTAACATTGAGTTGTTTGGGACATTTTCTGCAATTAAGTAAAATTCTCTGTCGTGTCCGCATTTCTTCACGTATCAGGCCGAATCGGTGCTGTAATGAGCGCCACCTCTGTTCCGTTTCGCCGTCTCTCGTTGAAAAACGCTCGTCTCGTTCATGCGGCGCGTTGACGGTTTGAAACATCGCACTCCGGTCGTGTACCCTACGGAGGGGTCACGCACATGAGCGTCATTTCAGTACAGTTTACAAATCCGTCGGTACAGTTTATAAACTGAGAGTACGGATTACTAAACTGCGGGGACAGATTTTCCTCCTCACAACGTTTTTCTCGGTAGTGACCCCTACCGGGCTCCGTATGCTGGTGATACTGACGGCAGACGGTGATAATCCTGTTCTCGAACCGGCTCTTCCCGTCTCGAACTTTGTGCCACTTGAACCTTATTTAAGAGACATTATGCAAACTTGAAGTAGACTTTGTGCTGGAAACGGTCTGTTTTGAATTGTACTCGTTTTAACGTCTTCTCTTTCAGACGGTTTTCTTTCGTCCTTAGCGAATACGACGAAACTGCCGCAGTCGGTTCATCGACTGTACCGCCGGCTTCAACTTGACTGACTTGAGCGTTGTCAGCGTTCATTATGGCGGCGTCCGCTCCACCGCGAGGAGCACCGCTGTCTGCAGCTGTTCCCACCGAGGTTTACCGCTGCCACCATTTGTTTTGGTGCACCGTCGTGTAGTGAGAGACGTCGTCACCAGTAGTGTGAGGCTACGAGCAGAAAGGAAGCGTAGTCATTTATTAAGCGTCGCTCAGCCAGTAAAGAAGATGTTTACATATTCACAGCAGTGTTATACGGAGCCCTGCTGGTGACCTCCTGTATAAATAAAAATAATGCGTGGCCATGACTTAGTAAAGTGTGGGAACAAGATCCTAATGCATGGCCACGACTTAGCAAGTCGTGGGAATGAGATGATTAAGTCGTGGCCATGAGTAAGGCGTGGGAACGAGATCACGGCTTACTAAGTCGTGGCCACGTTTTAGGATCTCGTTCCCTTGCTTTACTAAGTCATGGCCACGACTGTATCATGTCATTCCCACGCCTTACTAAGTTGTGGGCACGCATTATTTTTACTTATACAGGATGTCACCAGCAGGGCTCCGTAGTGTTAAGTGTTTAAAAACAAAACTGCAGTGGCTCTTCAGGTGACTATTAGCTTCTCAGCTAATATCCGGCCGGATATAACATAAGCATGTCTGAAGGCCACACACCCAACCAGACTACACACTACAGCTCCTGTCCACTTACTCCATGACTAACCCCTGAGGTCTGGATTTATGCTCTAAGCCCCGCCCTAATTGAGGCTGGAACATACCAATACAGATTACAGGGGTAAGAATACACCAATGGTTTACCATCAACCAGTAATATAAACATATGAAATGTCAGCAACATTTCTAATTTCTTAACCTTTAAGTACATTCATATTTAGCTAAAGCATTAATTAACTCTTCCTTTTCTCTCTACAAGTTTTACTCCGGCTTTGCTCCCCCTCTCCAGGATGGCTGTGACGTCACTCAGCTCCTATAAGAGGACAGAGGCCTCTATGCCACCATTTCTGTTGAATCAAGGTAAGGGTACAGGTTTATTAATCTTTTGCAGCTGCGCTCTCCTATGAGGTGTGATGTCTTAAACAGTCTTGGTGATGTGTTCTGGCCACTGACCTCACGCTTTGAATGACAAATGCTATGGTTTTATTTGTGTACATCTGTAAAAGCCGTGCTTGCTGGTCATGTACTAGCTAGCGTTTTTGAGTTATGCTCAAAATGAGCTTAAACCATTACTTTCAAAACAGTTAGGATTGTTTTGTTAGTGACAAAATGGAGTGTTCATTTGTTTGTTTGAATAAAAATAAAGACAATTGAGGTATAGGGTCATTCAAAACAAAAGACTTTTAGTCGAAAATCCAGGTCTGATTAAAGTCTGAAAGGGTTTTAAACTCTTTGAACCAATTCGATTAATCCCCAGCCCTAACCATGCACAACAAAGGAAAGGATGCTGCTTTGATCAAGTAATTCTGCTTTACCCTCAGCAGACAGAACAAAGCTAACAGAATGTGCTCTCGGATCTACTGAAATCAGGCAGAAATGAAGTGCAGTGGTGTTTTGTGTGGAAACACTGTGGCAGGAGAAGTTAGAGCCGTGTTTCACTTGGTCAGAGGTGGAGAACTTACTTTGTAGCAGCAGTCTTCAGTAGACTGAGCCTGAGCAGACTAGTTTTGACTGCTTATGCCATGGGAAGACGAGCCAGAGTCTACACGCAGTCTCTTCACAAACTGGGCCTACTAGGCTAAAATCAGTATTAAACTCAGCATCAGCAAATATTAGTTTTCTGTATTTAGTGCATGTGTTACAGTATTCATTCTTTTTGGGAAACCTTCTTTCCCTTTTTCAAAAGAAATCTGCATGGATATTTTTCCATACCTCCAAAGTTCAGTCTTACAAGTTTGTTGCATTTTCTGCTATGATCCAAATGATCCAGATGATACCAAACACACCCGTGATGTTGAAGTCTGGACTCTGGAGTGGTCAGTCCATTGTTCTGAGAACACCAGCAGTGTCTTTGTTAAATTTATTTCATATGTGGCTACTTGACAGCTACACATCCTTTCAGACTCATAGCGCTAAGTTGTCTTCTCACAGTGGAAGGATGGACAGAAACACCTGTAGGTTTTTAAGATCTGAAGCAGCTTGATTTTCTCCTCTCTCTCAAAGATAAAGGGTTTAAGTACTGTTTATCTGATGGTATCAGTTTTGGTGGTCTGCCAGGCCTTGCACAGTTGTTAGGTGGCCAATTTCTTTTGTTAATTAACTTTTTAAACTCCAGTTTTAGAACTGTTTTTTTGTTTTTGTTTATTTATTTTTTCTACTTATTTTCTTTTTAACCTCCCCCTTTCTTATCCTCCTCTGTCCCGAGAGGGGACATTTAAGGAACAAACTATTTTTTGTTATCAAACATGTTGTTTAGTACTTAGCAGAAAACATTACATTCATTATTTTTTGTTTCCTTTGAAACCTAAAATTCAGTGTCTAGTATACTGGACACTGGGACGGCGTATTTTACTTATAAACATATTTCTTATCACCAACACAGCAAGACAAATCAAGAACTGAACTTATTACTGTATGAAAAAGCTTCTAAAATTAAATTTTATTTTTAAATAAGATTTCATTAAGACAACCTATACATCCATTTAAGTACATTTTCTCTGTGCATTTTCCACTTCAGGTTGAAATACACTACATATTCTGAGTATATTGTGGATATCAGTACTTGGAAAAACAATGAACTGCATGTTTCATTACAAAGGGAGCATAATTGGTCTTTTTTTAATTGTTTAATGAAGTTAGTGCACTGCACTATGTGAAATGTTGAATAGCTACTCTAACAGCGTCATGTTACAGTAAAATATAGCACTGAGTTTCTGTTCTAACTTATCAAATCTAAAAAAAAAAGGAATAATACTGAGAGATGCATCATGAAAATGTCTTAAAGTTTTATAATATTGTATGTTGGCTGTATCAAGTCTGCTTAAAGAGGAATTCCACTGATTTTAACAAAAAAAATCTGCATTATTCAGTTGTTAAGATCATTGAGAATGTGGCGTGCAAAACTACATTCTAGAGACACTTACCAAGTCAGAACTGCTCACAGGAACCAGAACCAGACGTCTAAATGCTACATCACAGAAACAGTACATGAAATGGTTACATGCTTTTTTTTAGCTTTAAATACAGTAGATCAGATTTTGGGCTTTTTTTTTTTTAAGCATTACAGCAGATGTACATTAAGGCACTGTGAGGCAAAACAGTATCTATGGCTACGTTTACACAGCAGGTAGAAGTGGCCCAAATCCGATCTTTTTCTCCGTATGTGACAGATGTGTGTCTGTGTGGCTGTGTGAACAGCAAAAAACTGACATTTTCAATTCCGATTTAAGACGCTTTCGTATGTGGTACTGAAATCCGATACGTATCCGATCTGCGGCAATGTGACTCGGCCTGAACAGCCAGATCGGAATTCATGCGACTTTTACTTCAGTTCAACTTGACATTTGTCATAATTTCGCGCTGCTGAGACTCAAACATTTAGGCTACGTTTACGCAGCAGGTAAAAGTGGCCCAAATTCGATATTTTTCTCCGTATGTGGCACAGATGTGTCTGTGCGGCAGTGTGAACAGCAAAAAACGCACTGAATCTCTCATTTTCAATTCCGATTTGAAAATGCCCTTTTTACGGCGAACTCGGAACACACTGTGGGTGATGAGTCCAGCTGTCAACCACTGGAACTTTATAACTATCGCTCCTGTGATGCTGGTAAAGATGAAACTGAAGCTCCAGTTCGCTGGCCGTCATGATTGTTTACCTCTGGACAAGCCGCCACGTGAAGCTCTGTTCTTTTGCGCATGCGGGTCGGTTTAGGAGCTGACCTGTTCAGACTAATGTCGCATACAGATCACATTTAAAAGATAATGTGAACAGCCGAACAAAAAAAAAATCGGATTTGGTAAGAAACAGATTTGGGCCACTTTTACCTGCCGTGTAAACGTAGCCTAAGAAAACTTTTCAGATTTACCACTATTTTACCATTATCGACATTGCAGTAAATAAAATGTCTATATTTGTGTAAATTACACATCGCGACCCCTGGTTCCCATCACCACCACAGTAAAGACATCAGTCAGCAAGTTTCTCCACAAAACATTTTACATCAAAACTCAATGACTTTGTGTACATTTTAACGACTGAATGATACAGAAATTTGGAAAATCAACGGACTTCCCCTTTAATTCATTTAGACGTGATTTCACCATCGTTTACCTTCCAGCTTATTATCTCCCACATTTCCGCTGTTTTCCCAGCACTTTTTTCCCTCTTTTGGGATCTCGCCCACTTCCTCAGCTCTCAGAATGATGGTGGCTGTAAATTAAATAAACAACCAGAGGAAAAGCTTAAACGACCTGCTGCTGTCGGAGGATACTGAAGCCCGGTAAACGTAAACTAATCGATATGTCGCCTCTTCGCTTCACAGTGTTCAAATTATCGATCATAATCCGCGTCGGTCACACAGCGCTTCTCTGATTATACGCTCCCTACATAATCCTCACACT
>JAILXH010047696.1:0-14953 GCA_023558415.1 Piaractus mesopotamicus
AGAGAGAGAGAGAGAGAGAGAGGGGGGGGGGGGGAAGGAGGAAGAGAGATCAAGTACATTCTTCTCATGTCATTGGTATGGATGGAAAAATGAGGAAGAAAAAGTGAAAGTGAAAGAATGGAGGAGATCTTGAAGATATTTAGACAAGCTAGGGAACAGACAGATTAGATTAGGGAAAGAGAGAAAAAACTTTGAATAGAGCAGAAAAACAGACAAGCAGTCTCAGTTAGTGATATGTTTAAATTGACCTATTTATTTATTTACTTACTTAACCAGAAGAGGCTGCAATGTTGTTTAGGTTATAAGTCCTTTTTTGCACATTTGGTAAACTGCTCTGATTAAAAGTGTCTGTTTGATGAGTATAAAGTTCACATCATTAAATTAGTAAATTCTAACAATTGCACAGTTAAGTAATTAATAATTGATGAAGTGTTTCTGTCTCTGCCCAGTCAATGTCAAAAACCCAGAGGCACCAGCAGGAGGCACTATGGGAACTCATCCACACTGAGTTCATTTATATCAACAAGCTCACCATCGTCAATGATGTAAGATGTTACACTGCTAAACGGTACTTCTTTGTGTAGTTATCAGTTCTCACTGATATTTCCACAACTTCACAGCTGTAGACTTCTCCCATATAGCTCTTAAAGTGGAAATCCACCGAACTTTCAAATTTTCTGCACAGTTTAATCGCTGAACTGTAAACAAGGTCATTCAGAGTGTTTTGATGTAAAATGCTGCATTGTAGAGAAACTTACCGATTTGCCTACAATGGTGGTCACAATGTCTACAGCATAAACTCCTATCTACAACCTTTTTATTTACTGTTCAAAATGACCAGTGAACCTACACATGTTTTTACATGTGTTTTTATATGAAATGTTGATAATGGTAAAGTCGTGGTGAACTTTTGAACCTATTCAAAAATAGATGTTTTGGGTGCTATTTTGACAATGCCTTGCATGTACAAATTTTAAAAATATGTTTTAAGCCAAAACCTTAACTTAAAACTACTGTTAAAAAAATCTTGAACATAAGGCAACATATTCATAAACATTTAATGTATTAACTTTCTGTGAGCATTAAATGCATTAAATGCTTTGGACATCTGGTTCCTATCACCACCACTGTGAATGGATGGAGCATTTCACATCAAACCTCTCTGAATGACTTTGTTGTACATTAGAGTTCTTAAACTCAAATGTTGGAGGCCTGCAGCAACTTTTCTCCTCCAAGACCCCTTACTGGGGATTCACTGGGTTGAATCAAGTATAACAGAGCTGGGAAAACACAACAAATTTGAAACCATACTAATTTGTGGCCCTCTAGGCTTGGAGTTTGGGGAAGTCTAATATCATAAACTTTGAATGACAAAGCTCTTTTATTTTTTACAGCTTGTTCTGGCTGCGCTGAAGTATGTTCATCAACATGGGTTCCTCCTCGAGGTCCGTACATTATTTTTTAGTCAGCCTGTCTAAATGCTTTTGACATTTTTGCTGGTGAAGCATCAATCGAACTCAGTTCTGTGCTCTGTACCCCTGGCCCACAAAGTGATGCTTATCATATTGCGGTCAAGATGAAGATCAGCCCATCTATGCTGATTTAAGGCAGAGTGTTTCAGCAGTGGTGTGGCAGCTAGTGTATGAAGAGTGTCTTTCCGCTCTTAGCATGTTTCTTTCCGCTCATTCTCAATAGAATATTCAGTACCTCTCTGAGCACGTACCAGTGGAAACAGACAATGAATGTTTCTGCTGACGAGGTGGAAAACTGTTATTCTGAGCATGGCTTGAGAGTGTGAAGGTGGGTGGGAGCAGCCCAGTTTGAGATGGTGGCCTTCACTCATCTCTCTTTTTTGTTCTTTGTTTACCTCTTCTTTTCTTACTTCTGTCCAGGTTACACCGACTCAGCTCTTCTCTAACCTTCCCAACATCCTCAAAGCCCATAAGCTCTTCTGGCAAGAAGTGATGTACCCCATGTTAAAGAACGTCCGACTGACTGGACAGCCTTTTGACCCTTTGCAGCTCGAACCAGGATGTCTGCAGGTATTCAACAAGTGTGAAGCACCCCACTGCATCAGTCATGCACTTGCACTGATACCCATCTCCTTGACTTCTTCGCTCTCTGATCCTGGATTGTTCTCTCATAGTTCACAGAGCGGTTCCCTGACTATGTGGAGTACTGCTTGGAGGAGGAGAGAAATGTGGAATTCACACGCAGACAACTGGAAACAAACTCACACTTCCACGCTTATCTCACGGTACAGCAATCAAAATCAGACCCACTGTGTGTTACTATATTAAGTCTATATTCCATATTAAGTCACTTCAGTAATGTAGAACAGATTGTAGTGTTGCAATTCTCAAGTGAAGGACTGGAAGAAAGTGAACCCAGTTATAAGAAAATAACATTCAAGCCATTTTCCAAATGATAAAAAGATAAGAATAGACCAAATTACACTGAATATATATATTGAACACAAAATTACATTAATTAAAATTAAGTCTCAAAGACTAAAGGCCCACATTTTGCCTTTTTTGAAGCTTCCATTCTTTTCAGGAGGCTTAATTTCAGTTTTTCAAAGAAATCTGCCGGGATCTGTTTTCATGCTTCTTGTAAACACAAAGTTTGGTCTTAGAAATTGGTTGCATTTTCTGCTTCTTACAATCCATGTAATCCCAGACACATTCAGTGATGATGAGGCTCTGGGGTGGCCAATCCATGGCTCTGAGAATGCCAGCATCTTTTTTGTTTCTCAGCAGTTCTCAGCAGTGTGCTTAGTTATGTTGCTGTAGAATGAAATTCTTGCCAGTCAAATGTTTTCCACGGGGATGCATTGCATTCAAATTTGTTTGTACTTATCAGCATTCACAATGTCTTCAATCAAAAACAAATCAAGCATGATTTTTTTCAGATTTGAAGCAGGTGTGGAGCTTGTTTTTCCTCCGACTTCTCAAAGATGAAGGCTTTAAGTGCTGTTTATTTGATGGGGACAGTTTTGGTGGTCTTCCAGGTCTTGTATGGTTGTTAGGAAAATCTTGATTTTTCATTTGTTTTCCTCAGACTTTTCCCTTCCTTGTGCAAGTGGATTATCTTATATCTATTCTTAGAACTATCTCCTTAATTCATTTTAGATGCACATAAGAAAGACACTTGCAGGGCAGCTAAGGTGTAATCTCAGCAGTTATATTAATGTGTATGTTACAGATGGACAGGATTTAGTCATCTGTTTAGTTTTACTCTAACTGGCACTAAACAATATTTTTAGTAGTGTTCATTTTATTTTTTGTATCAGTGTAGCATTATCATTCACTGCGCAGTACTGCAAAATATACATACAACAAAACTGACAACTATTTTACAAACCATGTGTTTCAACATGGTGAAATATGTGCATGGGTTTTTATATTTCCATTCTGGGTTCAGTGGGTGGAGACTCATCCACAGTGTATGCGAATGCGACTGGGTGACATGCAAGCAAAGCCCCACCAGAGGATTACAAAGTATCCCCTGCTTCTGAAGGCAATTCTGAAGACCACAAAGGACCCCCACACACAGCGTGCACTCCGTCGCATGGTAGGAGACCTTTCAGAAAACTGCAAAACCTGTCCCTCAAACTAAAGCTACAACAGTATTTGCGTGTACTCTCTCTCTCATTTAGCTGACCAGTATTGGTGAGTTTCTGGACAGCATCAATGATCACCTGCAGTTTAAGGATGATGAGTTGGCTCTCTCTGTCCACTCCCAAAGAATAGAGGGATACGAGGTGCAGGGGATGAGTGAAGAAATAGATAAGGTAAACACATTACATGACATTGAACAACCATCATTCTTCTGCTTGAAAGGCTTCATTGACTGTCTGTGTGTATCTGCTTCCCAGTACATACAGGAGTTCTGTCACTTTAATTTGACCAGCCCTATCCGAGGGATAGGACCCAAAGTCATACGCAAGCTTCTGCTTGAAGAGACCCTGAAGGTCAGGGGCAGAAAGGACAGCAAGGTAAGTAGTCAAAAAATTTGAAACAATTGGTCATGATAACTTTTACATGAGCGGCACATCAACTAAACAGCAGCTCAACAATCTTAGAGGACATTTTGCTGCTCTTTTTTATTTCTTTTTTTTATTTGTTATTTCTTTTTTTATTAGCTGGAGGTGGTGGTCCTGCTTTTCACTGATGTTCTACTGCTGACCAAAACCCAGAAGAAATCAGAGAAGCATAAGGTAGTGCGCCCACCGCTGTCCCTGGAGAGAATACGCTGTGCTGAGCTCAAGGACAGCTGTGAGTTTTAAAACCACTGTGGTTACCATATTCTGCTGAAAAGGTCTTCACCTGTTTATTTAACTCTTTAGATCCCAACAGAATTGTAGAACACTTTTGTGGATTCCTGATCATTGTAGAGGTATCTTTAATATGTAAACAAAACCAAGAGATTCAAATCAAAACACAGAAGTGAGCTCAGGGTGGTATTTCACAAAGCAAGATTTCTCACTTAGCCAGACAATGTAAGCCCAAGATGAGAACTGTCCTATAGGAATGTCCCTTAGCTCTTTTCTTATTGGACAGGCAAGTTCCATGGCTAAATTGAGAAATCCTGCTTTGTGAAACACCCCACCCCCCAGACTGAAGGGGAAGCAGGCATTGAAATTGTTGGATGCATTGTAAGCATACTTTTTGAAAATACATAATAAGAATGCGAATTCAAACAAACAAATAAGAGGGAATTGAAACAAACTGACTTTAACAACTAACAAAGTTCTGCATTTTTGTTTTTAAGAATGAATGTACATACTGTAGCATGGGCAAAAGAAAAAACACAGAAGTGGCCATAATTTTACTGCGAGAAGTGCTCTTTATTGAACGCACAGCAAAGAAGGCACCTAAAGACAACCATGGGGGAGTTCACCATAGCCACATGCTGCACCCTTACGGTGACTAACCACCCAACACAAAACCCATAACCCCTGACCCAGAACAACACAAGTATACACATAACTATCACTAACAAACTACAACAATGAATAACACAAATAGTCCCTTTGTTGGAGGGCGCAAGCTACCATGAGCTGTTGCGTGTAGCCACACCCCCAGAGTCTCTCGGTGCCAGCGCCAGCCAGTAGATGCTACAATATTATAAATCACGTCATACCCGTATATCTAAAGGCTGCAGCATTAGTGTAAGAACTCTCTCCTGCAACAATTTCGCAAAGCCTCCCTATTTCTTTGCGCTGAATTGAATAAAGGACTTTAGTGGAAGATATTAAGTAAGAGGTAACCAGGGTTATTGGGGATGTGCGACTCATTGACAGGCTGATTTGGCTGGGTGACAGGATGTTAGGTTGAACATATCGTGTGATCAACGAGTTGAAGAATCGGCTGCCACCACTTCAGCTGTCGTTGGTCAAGAATCGAGCCAGACTCGATAATAAACGAGATTTATGTTTGCCTACCAGAGTTTTCTTTGGACCGTTACTATGTATTCAGTAAACCAGGTAGATTTTAAACACAATTTTTTAAATGATGTGCATCAAACTTCCCTGCCATTGCTGCTGTCTAGGTAAACTAAAAGTCAGACTCCTTTGTCTCCTTATCTGATAAACAGAACACTTAAGCATTGTAAATGTCGTCGTTGAGGGAATAATTGTACAAAAGGCAAAGACTAAAAGGCTAAAAATCAAAAACTGGAATATTCTAACTATAAAACTTCTAAAATGTAAACAAATAATGATCTAAAAGATATTTTGTGTCAAAGGTCGCTGTAATTAATGTGTTTTCTGTAATAAATTTATAGTGAAATGCTGAGGCTGCTGTGGGTTCTAGAGGGTTAAAAAAGAAAAAAGGGTATTAATTGCCAGATACAGTTGAGGACTAATTCTAGAGTAAAATGCATCTCCAAGAGGCAAAGTTCGCCTGTTTAGTTTGAGTGGCCAAACCCCTAAATCTGAATATTAGAGATGTGTTAGACTTGGTAAAAGGGATGTGTAAATAATGCATGTTCTAAGGTTTAACTTTCATAGACACCAAGCTGCAGTAATTTTGTCAATGCGTACAAAGGTAATGTGCTCAGACAGCAGTGGTAGACAAGACTTGATAATCTGGTTCTAAAAGGGCATTTGCATTATGCAGTGACCCACCCAGGGTGTGCTCCACAGATGTGCCACTACATATGCATCAAACAGTTTCACTTCATTAGAATTGGCAGCCGGAACATGCTTAGGTCGGGCAATTAGGCATAAAGTTTCAATGATTTTTCACATGAAATGAACATTTTTAATGAAAAAATCAAATAACCCTTTTTAACTTTTTTAGGCTTAACGCAATTGATTCATTTAATGTAGACTTTAAGTTTTGGATGCAGTTACCCTGTGGTGTCTGTTGCACTTCCTAAAAGGGCGGAACAGGATAGAACTGAAATGATCTGCTTCGCATGTGCTCAGGGTATTACTGTGTATTACTGTGCAATTTCATTTATAGAAAATAATCCTCAGTAGAAGTGGGCAGTATGACAATATTTTATCATATTGTGATAATTTATGTCATAATACGCTTTTTTGAGCATATTGTGGAATAAAGATAGCATAATTAGTCCTGATTAACTGGATTTAGTGCACTGCAGTATGTAATACGTTAAATATAGGTAACTGTATTCATAGTTTTTGACAGTATTTTGTGGCACTATTGCAAATTATAGCAAATATCTATCTTAGTGGACACTGAGTGTCAATAAAAGTTTGGATTTCTCTTATGGTTTGTATGTAAGTGAAAATTTCTTAAACCTCAAGGTGAATTCCAGCATGCAGACAAGCACATGTTTTGCATCAGAAAAAAACTTTACATGCCTCAGTTGCCATCCTGTATGTCTTTAAATGACTAAAAATGCTTGTTGTGGTTCATTTGAATGGAAAGCAAATCCAGTTATCTAAACTTCAGTGTCATATCATGAGTCAGTGCGGTCTTGTGTGGCATCGCACATAATTCAACCCACAGCAATTTATAATTGAAGTGATAATATCATCATCCGTGCCTTTATCAAAATGATCAGTCACATTTGACATTTTTCTTACAGTGGAATTCTCAATGGCAGCAAATTTACTGATGAGTCTTTTATTTTAAAATGTTAAATTAATTTTCTGCAGCAGTGTCCAAAATGATACTTGGACAAATAAAACATGAACCTGCTTCACGAATGAGGTTAATTAACAGGCAGAGGCTACATAGGCATACTAGCAAAATACTGGCTTGTCTCACACTTGCATGTTAAACAAGGTCACGTGTCAGAACGTGAAGGCACTTATACATGCAGGGAACTAAGGAAAAACAGAAAAATCACTGTGCGTAGGTGTTTGTGGTTAACTAGCTTCCACAACTTTGATCTGTCCTTTCCTAAGAAATAGGCCCTATGGTGAGATGCATGCTGTGAAAAAGTAATTCTGCATCTGCACCATTAGCACATCCTTAAACACATTACATTAAACAGTTAATTTTCATCGATGACATTATTTACACACAACAAAATAACATCCATGGCAACTACAGCTTTCATGTTCATTTCATTCTACTGATCTAGATGTGAATATGAATTTATCATATTAATTTTTTTAATTTTATGTTCTCTCCCTCATCCTTTCTCACAGACTCTTTTGTGTTGGTGGAGGTCAGTGACCTTGGCTGTGCTGTCAGCGTGTACAGCGTCTCTGCCCCCAGCACAGAGAGCTGCACAGCGTGGGTCTCTGCCATACATCAAGCCCAGGTAGGTCACTCAATGCGCATTCACAGTCCAAAGACCCCAACAAGTGGGCAGCTTACCACATGCTCTTAAACTGCCTGAATAAGTGCAGCTGTGTATGCCCTTCTAACCAGATAAGTCAACAAATAACACATATTAACACAAATAGCAACAAATAAACAAAAATTAACACTTTAAGCATTACGAGTCTTAACCCCTCAAGGAAATGTTTTACTCTTCAGCCGACTGGGAGCAGAGTCAGTTTAAGATGTAACATGTAAGACAGGTGAAATGGCAAAAATATAAAATAATAATGTCACGATACTTTGACGCATTTTCACGAGACATGATACATATCACAATATTTACTTTTTCTGAGATTTGGTAAGAAAAAATACTATCAAGCAGTATGAATACACAAATTTTATTTAATGTTTTATGTACTGCACAGCACTAAATCCAATTAAAATGATTAATTACATAATGAAACATAAAATTGTTTACCTTTAATTACTGATGATATCCACAGCATACTCAGATATAAAGCATATTGTGGCATAATGTGGGGTACTACTGGGTGGTATGGGCAAAAAGGTATTTACGGTATAATTAAGATTACTGACAATTTCGGTATACGTCACAGCACAGTGTGTTTACGAGAAGCTGTGGAGCCTCCCGTACCTCGAGACTGTGGCATCACCTGAAGCAGCTGGCTGAGCGAGGAGCGCCATAGGCGGTCCACGCGGAAAACCAGCTAGTCTCCACGCTAGGCTTATAGCTAAGAGCTAACCCCGAGAGAAAAGCTTTTCCTTCCACTTACTTTCCCCCTGTTAACTCATTAACTCATTACAATCTGATGTTTGCTTCTTTGATAACAAACTGGACTAACTTACCTTACGCTGCAACTCACTACATGGGAGGTGAGGGAATCAATGTGTTTTGCGCTGTTTATGTGTTGCATTATCTGCATTTATTTGCATACTGGTGAAATGGTACTGACACAACTAACACTGTAAGAAGCATTTTAACTGGTATATTGGATGAACTGGTAAATGAGGTAGTTATCACAATAACAATAAATTTCATCATATTGGCCACGCCTACAACTAAAGGACAAGGACAGAGGGTAAGATGAGTCTTGGACTGTTGTACAACGGAAGGTTTTTAAGTGTAGCATGATCATTCATAGAGGTATCTTGTCAAGCAATTTGATTTTGATATCCAGTTTCAGTACCTGGCTCTATTATGGCTTTGTAACCTTAGTCATTACTGTTGTTCTGCAGGAAGCCTTGGAGACCTTAAGGAAAACCCAAAACCAAAGCAAACCAAAGGTGCCCAGTGATCAAGTTGAGTTAGAGGAGTCAGAAACACTTCCTTTTCCCAGCACACAGTCCACTGAGGATAGAAAGGAACAACCAGAGGCTCAGACAGAGTTTACAAATGCTTCCTCTCAGGTTGGTCTGAAGCTTACAGCTAACCATTTAGAGAGCAGAGAAGATCCACATGTAGGGAGTGAAGTGCAAAACTCGCACAGCCAAGCGGCACGTACAAGTTCTACGAGTAAACAAATGCAAAACAGAGACAAACAATTTACTGATGTACCAACACAAGATTCCAAAGTAAGAGAGAGGACTGAAAGTAGACATCAGGGGGAGGATGATGTTCTGTCCGGTGTGATAAATGAAAGACGAGTTACTTGGAGTCACATAACCACAAACTCCAGTGACATTTCAAAAGAAGACTTAGAGACCAACAAATCGAATGGTCCACATCCTTTGTTAGTAGGTGGGTTAATGGAAAGTACTGCACGTAGCCAGACATCATCAAGCAAGACTGTATTACAAAGTGGACATAAGCCTGCTGAACCTGCCATCAGCAACACAAAGCACAGGGCATTCACTTCAGTGGAGAGAACAAAGCAACAAGATTTGAATGACCAGTCACAGGAGTCAGAATCCTTGCAGTCAGGTGAAGAAGGGGAGCTTCTATCAGAGTCATCAAGGTTCTCCCGGAAATTAAAGTCGCCAAGGTTGCGGAGAAAGCGCCCAATGAATTCTCAGCCCTATGCCCCAGCTCAAGGCTCAAGGAGAATGTCAGATGGGGCAGAATCATTAAGGTTGCTACCTGACAGAAATTCCCCCTCAAACTCGGATTCTGATGGTAACAATAGCCTTCGCAGGCCCTCCAACTCCTCTTCTGAAACCCAGGATGCCCACCTGGTGCTTAAGCTGGCCTCCCTGAAGCGGATATCACTAGATCTGCATGCTTTCTCTGAGCCAGAGCTGTTTAATGAAATGCCTCAGAACTCTTTAAAAATACCCGAAATGAAAAGTCACAGGAGTGCGTCCACACCTGACGTCTACTTAAACACCCAGAGCTGCCCACTAAGTGTTCCAACCAGGCTCTGCCCTTCACCCCCTCCAGGGCTTGAACCTCAGCTACATCCCTCCCCACTCCAGGGCCTACTGGAGAGGGCCAAAGAGAGAGATAGGGAGCGTGGGTTGGCAAAAAAAGATGGAAAGCCAACAGAAAAGAGTGTGAATCCTCTACAGAACCCAATCGATATCTCCAGCTCTCCATCACCATCACCCAGTGAAGGAGAGCGAGAGACAGAGGGAGAAGAGCAAGAGCTGTTCAGACAACAAGGGAAGCGTTACTTGCAAATAGAAAGGGAATGCAGCGTGGACGGCCCTGAGAACGAGAGAAGATACAGGTTAGACTGAGCAATTTTTAAAAACAATTGAAAATAGTTTGACCTCTGCTGAATAGTGCATTGCAAATTCTCATTTCAAGTTGGAATATTTAAATCTGCTTTGTTTTTTGCACTATATATTTTACGTGTTTAGGTTTTTCCCTTGAATATTTACCATATCTCAAAAACGCCCAGTGGAATTATTACTAAAAACTAAAATTGTCCGTTTAGAGGACATTGTTTGTTCCATTAGAAAGAAATGACTACAAATTGAGAGTTTAGCATGCAAATAAAAGACGGCGGTTTCATTTGTGTTGTCTTGTTCTTACTGTGCTGCCCTGCCCACACAGAATTAGCCTTCATGCTGCGTCACTTGAATCCACTCTGCATTTATGCTGCATAAATCTTAGCTGTTGTTGAGAAATTTAATAATAAAATGGTCTTAATGGCACATTTTTGTCTAAGGGGAGAAAGGAAATGCTTTGTGCCACGTGCCTGCAGAAGGGATACTGCAACTTTTCAATTAATTATTAGTTTACATTCAGTTTATACTGGATTCTTCTTAAGTTTTGCATTGACTACAGTGTCTTGCTTTTGACATTAAAAACTCTTAATGGCCCAGATTTGGCATATTTTACTGATCTATTAAAACAATATAGCCCCTTCACTCACCTGATGCAGGTTTTGTGCACACTTCTAAGATCACACACAGCTCAGCTGGTGTAAGATAATTTACTTATATAGCTGGAATAGCATTCCAGAAAATTAAATCCAGATTAAAAACAAAACTATTTGTTCGTTTATGCTAACATATTCCTAGAATGCTGAGGCTAATTTTGACCCATTGTTTGTGTTTGTGCTGTTATTTTTATTTAGACATTTTTTATCTTTCCAATGTTTTACTTATATTTCTGTAAAGTCCTTTGAGATTTTGTAACTAAAATGAGAAGTGTTTGTAAGTAAATATTATATCTCAGTCTTACTTGTTAAGTAGTGCTATCTGTTTAAGTTAATGGTTACATCTTAGGACAAGCATTCAAAAATGAAATCGTGTTATTTCCATCATCAACACTGTTATGTCTTTGCTCTCGCCTTAGCCCTGCGACTCCTCTGGGTGTGAGTGTGGACTGGCCAGGCTGGTGCTTTGATGATGAGGAATTGCGTGAATTCTGGAAACCTTATGATGGGACAATAGACTGGTTGGACCACGCCCTGACAACAGAAGAGCTCCAACAAACTCTAAGGCACGAGGATGGAGAGTACAGTGAGGTCTAGAGCCAAGAGTAGTTGTTGTACATGTTGTACATACAATAAAAGGGCTATAGCAAAGTGCAGCTGCCTGCAGGCCAGAGTGTAGTAATGCTCTTGTTAGTTTAGAACAGTGGTTCTCAGAAATGACCCCATTAAAAAAGAGGTTTTAGGTTTGCAGTCTCTCCTGCCTGGACTCACAGCTGAAACACGCTACAGTGACCTTTGTCACAGTCCTCCGCATAGTGATATGTCTACTTTAGACACTTTTTACCATAAAAGGTAATGAACTTTGCCGCTAAGCTAAGCGGTGCTGCTCACTCCCATCAGTTATGCCAGTTTGCTGCAATTCTCCTTTACGGACATGGTGACGGTGCTTTATAATGACAACGTAATATCGAAAGGTGTGGGAGATTATATGGAAATGTTGTTCTCAAAAATATGTTACCAAAAATACAGGCTTATGTGTAACATTTTTCCGATCCTGCAACCCCTCAAAGTGATCTTGACACTCTAGACAGACTTTGTTGTTTATATGTAGATGATTGTTATATGATGTGTACAGATGTGAGCGTGTTATAATGTGTAAATATGTAGATGTGTAGATGACACAATGTGTGGAGTGTGTCTAGAGTTATGAAGTGTGAATGAAGCATGTACAACATACAGTTGGAACCAGTCTTGTAGCCACCTTACTTTAAACTCAGAAACTAGTATTTCTAATATATTTTGCATGTCTCTGCTATATAAACACTACTGTTCAAAAGTTTGGAGTCACTGCTCAAAAGTTGCTGTTTTCAGTAATGTAAACTATTTGATTTCAGATGTATGAAATGAATTCACTATGCTTGTCCTGTGCTGTTTCATCGCTTTCAAATTATTGGTAGGAAGCTAGAAGGCTGTAATTGAAATGTAAGCTGAAATGGTAGATGTGTCCAGAACGATGAACAAAATGACAGAGAATGCTGTATAAGAATGAGAATGAAACTGTATCAAATTTAACATCCAGAATGTATCATATTTGAAAAGTGGCTATCAAGTCTTAAGGTAGATAACTTGACAAAAAGTCATTGTAAAAATCCTTACAGTATAGGATTGACAGTATATAATAACTCAGAACGTTTTGAAACAAATATTTAATACTTCAAACGCTTTTTAAATCTACATTATGTAAGTCATTATTCTATATGAAAAACAAAATATGACTTTAACAAGTGATCTAAACATTTGAACAGTAGTATGTATGTAATGCATGTATAAAAAATATTAATTATTTATTAGAATTGTTTATTATAAAAAAATAAATATATAAACTTTGTATATACTGTGCTATATATACTGTACAGGAAAACATGTCTAAATAAAAAAAAACAGATTAGTGATTTATGCACTTTATTTTGTAAGTCTTTTTATTTTTGTTGTATACATATACAGTATTTTATGATCATAAAGATCAGCATTCAAAAAAAAAGTTTTGTAGTTTTATTCAGTCATGGCCTATTTACATGCTACAGTTGTCTGCAAGTGACACACACACACACACACACACACACACACACACACACACACATTCATATATACACTAATAATGCACACAGAGCAAAAGTCAGCCCTCAACACCTCAACATGAAATCCTCACAAACCAGTAAAAAATTCACACAGATGTTGACGTCATATCTGCACTGCAGCTGGCCTTCTCTGTTGCCTTGCATCTTTCTCTCCTTTCTCTTTCATTTGCGGCCAGGTGGACAATGGTCTCCATAGCTGGATACTGCATGATCATTTTTCTCTGCAGGAATGGATGGAAGGAAAGATGAGAGAGGATGGTCAAATGATTGTGCCTGTATTATTTGTTGTGCATTCTATCTACTGTGTAGAGTACAATATCCTCTTAAATTGTTGCTAGAATTGTTTTTATGAACTATTATTATTATTATTATTATTATTATTATTTTACAATTTTATTTACTTACCCTGCGATGGTTCTTGTACATTTGGAGCAAAATTAGCAGTACCAGCATTAACAGCAAGCTTAGTCCTATCACAGTAATCACCTTTTTACTGCTTCCAGACTCATTCTGGCCCTTCAAAGCACCTGCAGATACAGACATGTTTACAGTCAGTTTTACAACCCTATGGAATGTTTTTTCTGTGTAGTATTTGTTGTCAGCATTCAGATCCCCCAAATATACACATTGCTTAGAAACTAGATTGCTGCAAACTCCAGATACAAAAGTTTTTAATCATATATGCAGAACATTAAGGGCAGTTTACTCACTTATCATTTCTTGGTTGTAAGTTACATTTCCCAAAAGCCTCTGCTGGTTGTAGAAACGACACACCCATCCACCCAGATTGTTTGCTTCACCTTTGGGAATGGTAAAGACCTTTGATGTTGACTTTTGTAGAGGTGTCAGTGTATGAGTAGCATTTTCACCGTTGTCCAAACGGAGCCACTCATATTGCGTGACTTGATTGGTGTCGCTAAGGTCACAGGTCAGGGTCATTTTACCACTTCTGGATGATCTTTGAACTGCAGTGAGACAAAAAGACAATGGCTTAGCAATACTGTTAGAATAGTTTTAATCATTTAGTTATACTCATTCTCAAAGCTGTTAACCTCCTCAATCTGTAACAGTTAACGAGTTAAGCTCATCAACAGTTTCTTTCATGTACATTAAACCATGACAACTTAAAGAACAATTTGAATGCTTAAATAGTTCTTTGCATGACTAAATGGCTCTTCTCCATGATGGAGACCTGTTGTAGATGGCTATGCTGTTGTTACAATTCGGATAACTTTTTTAGAACCCTTTTTGCTAAGGGTTGGCAGTTGAGGTTGGTATACAGCACCAACTATGCAGTTGGTATAGAAAGTGTCCACTTTCTACTCACCTTGAGCAATGACCAGCTGAATCTTCCTCTCAACTGACACCGTTTTCCCATCGGCACTCTTCATCTGTCCAGAGCACTTGTACATGCCTTGATCTGCCACCTCCACGGTCTCAGTGTAAGCTGACCTGTCCCACTGTGTGACTGCAGGGCCGGAGGAAATCTTGAAAGATGGAGGGAGTGAAACAGGCAGGCTAGATGTAGTGGACACTTTCTTCCAAGTTGTTGCCTTTGAAATGAGTCCATCAGAGAAGATGCAGGGCAGGGTGACGGAAGACCCCACCTCAGCATACACTACTGCGGGATTACCCTTAGGGTTTAAGATTCCTGAGAGAGAGAGAGAGAGAGAGAGAGAGAGAGAGAGAGAGAGAGAGAGAGAGAGAGAGAGAGAGAGAGAGA
>JAILXH010047787.1:0-19594 GCA_023558415.1 Piaractus mesopotamicus
ATAAGACCACCATTAACCAGATAATGGTTAATAACGAGTGGTGAATAAAGTTGCCACACAGCCTTGTAAAATATTTGGACACTCAATCGGTGGCTTAATTTTTTACTGAATTCAGTGAATGTTCCTGGGGTGTAACAATTCACAAATTCCATTATTCAATTTGAAATGACACAGTGGTGTCTTGATAGCAAGAATAAGGAAAATGTGTCCTATGCTACAATGTTAATGTTTTCATTTTCAGTATATTAGAGCATCAACATTTTTAAAGTACAATATTAGAAATGAAAGATGTGTTTTATAGCCTCCTAATTTAATGCTTTAGCCATAATATGTAATACATTTAATATGTATGCATGCTTGTGTGTGTGCCAGATCAAATAATGGATTACCTTGAAGAAGAAGTTTGCCAATACATTGTCAGTGTATATTTCATACCAAGAACATGTTATCAAGACATGCCAGGTCCCCACTAGACTTTGTGGATCATCTCTGAAAGACTGGATCGTGACAACGGCATATTTGTTAAAGTTAGCTTGTGGTGAAGTTGGAAATGGTGGAGCACAGCTATATCACACTGTATGTTTGATTGAAAGTTATGGATAATAGGGCACTATATATATATATATAAAATTTCACAAAGATCTATGAAGATTTAGGGCAATAAAGCATGAAAGCTACTCAAACTGCAACAGATTATGTTCTTTTGCTGCCAGTGTAGTATGTTCCCAAGTGATGGCACAGAATAACAGGCAATCAGCAGAAAAGGAAGACAAATGTCCCCCCTTTCACAGGATGCTCTATGCAGTTGTTATTAAACTGTTCTGTACTTTGGGTTTAGGCACACACCATAGTGCTTTCGAGTCTGATTTGGTGGACTGGCCTCATATCGCTGTTGTTGGTGGGAAACCTCATATCTCCAGAATGGTAACTTTATAGGAGAAGAAAAAACCTACTTTACTTTTAATGTAAGTCAATGGAACCAGACTTTTTTAAAAGTCATTTTGGGTCATTTCTTTTGGTCCATTTTTTGGTCCATTTACACACAATGTAAATCAGTCAAATTATGTCAAAAACTGAAAAATGACAAAAATGGAGATACAAGGTTTTATTCCGACAGCAGCGTTATATAGGTTTCTGAAACTGTCACTGTTACTGTGAACATTACATTCAAATTTTCCACAAAGACCCTTGTGTGACCTTTTACCTGTAACTTACTGTAAAGCTCATTTTGTCCACATTTATAGAAACCTCTCCCACTTTTACTGGCTAATGTTTAAGCAATGAGTGTCATAACACACCCAGCTTTTTACAGGTATGGGTGGTGCATGCATTTCATTTCACACAAAAAACATTTGGATTAATATGTAAGTCCATCTATGTTTCAATATGGTTAAGTAGACTTTTTGAAATTTGAGAAATATGCTTTTGTTTTTACCATAACTGAAATGCAAAATGCTAGATTGTGCATTTTGTAACTTTTTATGTTATATTAACATATTATTAACATGAGAATATTACATGCTTGTCATAAACTAATTCTAGTCTTTAGCTGTTTTAAATTCTAGCAGTTTTTTCTTTTACCATTTGTTTTGTATCTTTAAAATGTTAGAGAAACAATAGAAAGAAATAATAATAATAATAATAACAAATACTACACCAAATGCTAAATTGATAGATTATTAGGACTGCTGAGCATGCTGAATCTTTTTTTCAATCATTTCTGTTTATTTTCAGGAAAACATTAACAACAGTTTGAAGTAGCTAGCAAATGGCTCACTACAGTTTGGGGCTGGTTTAGGACGCTGGTGTACAAAATTAAAAAAGGAAAATGTCAGGAATAAACCAGGTACTGCACAGCTGATTAATTCATTAAATTAATGTGGACTGTAGTCATACACAATTACCTTTTTTAGCATGCAGGGTCACCTGGCTCATGCAAAGTGAGAAGAGTCAAGAAAACCTGAAGACAATACACAGTATTTTTTATTCTGTTCATGGACAGATAAGACAAAGAACAAAGAGCTTTAAACATTTGTAAACTCTGCTGATGAAAAACACCTTTGCTCTATAAGCTTCTTGTATCAATAGCTTATTTTACAGTATGACATACTGGACTTTACTGTAAATTCACATTACAGACTCCAGGATGGGTATTTTTACAGTTAACCAGTGTTATGATTCTTCTAACTGTTAGGGTCCAGAGTCACACTCAGTCTACCATCTGATCTACGATCCATGAACAGTAGAAAAATGTTTTTAAAACATTCTACATATAAATATAAAATATGTTGTATGTACAACATCTAAAATGTACAGACCTATAGAATTCTCCAAATAATTTATTATGAACAGTTCATTTAGTTATATTTGCTTTTTCAAGGTTGAGTAATGACTGACCATGAATAGCTTTGTACCTTAAAAAGGCCTCCAAGCATTTTATAGCAATATCATCCACCCTTGGGTCAAACTTGTTAGCAATAAGATGTTTCTGCTTCACGATCCATTTCAGGTCCCCTGCGCCGTAAACACACACTGCATGTCTGTGTGCTCCACTGCATGGTGGGTATGGTGCTCCTTTCCTCACGTCCCCTTCTAGATAGCTCCACTTCACCAGTCTCGCAATGGCCAGCATGTCGGACTCGTGATATTTTTCGTTGTGTGGGTTGGATCCCGGCACATCGGGCATCCGCTGTAGTGTAGCCCACATGTGTTCATCTGGACTATATGTGTCCTTCTCCCATTCCATAAAGTTCAGGATCTCCTGACTCTGGAATAGATACTCCACAAACTCTCGTGAGACAACAAAGTAAGCGTTCCCGGAGAACATGGGGCTTCTGATGGGTGGAGGGGTCTTTTTAACGCCTGTCCGAGTCACAGTAGTTGTGACATTATGATGGTATTCCCAGCGCCCTTTTTTGTAGCCGTTTGTGGCCTCTGACTCCATACTGTTTCTTCCATTGAGAAGTTTCAGAGACTGAACCATCTCTGCATTGGTTTTGATGGGGAAATCCGCACCGCAGGTGTTGAGCAGATACCTCCACCGGACCGGAGACTTGAGAAGGTCCTGCATGCAGTTGAGGTCGGCTTGAACTCGAGACCAGGAGGCATAGATCACACTCTCCAATTTACTGGCCACAAACACGTTGGGAAAGCATGACACGATAGCCTTTACAGCCTCCTTGAAGATCTTGGGTGCCTTCAGGTCCACATGAACGCAGTACACATTCTGAGGAGAGTAAATGGCTCGCAGGAGCCTCTCAAACATTTCAATCTTCTCATGGATCACCATGGAGTAAGCAATGGGGAAATCTTTCTCCTCCTTGCTCAGAGGAACGGTTGGAAACCCTCTGTCGCTGACGTAAGCTTGGCAGTCCTTGGTTGCGTTTAGGTAGAAGGACTCTGATAAAAGTGTTGTTCTTTTCTTTGAAGCCATGAGCTTGCTGAAATGCGATGACTGCACTCCATCCATGTCTCCTTGGATGATGGCCGAGCAAGCTTGTACTTCCCCGACGTCCTGCTTTATCAAGTGTGTCATGTCCAGTTGACCCCTCCGATTACACTTATTTCTTGGACCACTCATTACAAAGTAAGTGACCGACAAAGTAACAAAGATGAAGGAGATATTCCTCAGAATCATTTTTTTGTTAAAAGCCATTTCTTAGCCACGCTCAAATGTGTCTCAGCGTTCAGCAGTCAAGAGTCATATCAGGAGACCTGTGGGTGCCACTGCCACTGTGTGACACTGCAGAAACGGTGGAGGTGTGGCATTCAGCTTTGAAGAAACGCAAGTATATTTGTCTAAGAAAAAGAAAGGGCTGCTTCTTTAGCAACTATGTACAAAAGGAATTGTGAAAAAAAGACAGATGTAGATACTGGAAATGCTCGTAGACCCTTTAGCAGTGACAATTCATCATCATGTCTCAGTCAAATTATGGAATACTGTAATCCCTGTTTGATTTCCATACTATGATAAAACTGATTTATAGCTTAAATTATCAGTCTTTCACAGTATTTGTTACAAATCTCAAAGTCCAGCACATTTTTCTCTTGCCAATCAGTTGAGTTCCTGCACATCTTAAAGGGGGATTCCACCACTTTTTTTCAAAATTTCTGCACAATTAAAATGTAAATAAAGTCATTCAGGCTTTTTTGATGTGAAATGCTTCGTTCTAAGGAAACTGACTCTGTCAGAATTGTTCACACTGGTGGTGAAAGGAACCAGACATCTGAATAGTTCAGCGCCTCTAAAAGCTCCTTCTCAGAGGCCTAAGACATTGTTTGCATGGTTTTTAGGAAGGTTTTGGCCTAAAATCTAGCTGTGTTTTGAGGCAAAAAAAGACGTCAAAGAAATTTTTTTTTTTTTTTTACCATTATCAGCATTGCATATTTGAGCAGAAGACATGGATGGTTTTGGATAGTATATAAAATGTATCTGCATTGTAGAGATCACGACCCCTGGTTCCTGTCACCACCAATGTGAAGTAATCTGAGTTGGTACGTTTCTGTAAAATGAAAGGTCCCACCAAATCCATTTCCAAGTCATCTACCCATTCCTATGCTAATTTATCTCTGTGTGAGACTAGTAGTGCTGATTAGTCACTGCACAATGTTTTACCTTTGTATACCTGAGTAAGTTTAAATGTAAATACTGTTTAATTTTCCCTTAAAATACATTTTGGCTCTACATGCCACTTTTAACTGAGTACAATTTTGGCACAGTACTCACACTTTCACTTAAGTTCAGTTTCTCCCAATGATGCTTTTTTCTATGATTGTAATATACAACATCCTGACAGATTTTAGTTTTTTCTAATTTTGGACACTAAAAAAAAGAAGTAAAATATATTTTAAGACATTTTCTTTATTTTATTCTTCACATGTCCAAAAGTGAGATTTTACCCTTGGTTTGGATGATAATGAGCTTCTTTGCTAACTGAACATAGGGTGAGGCCAGTCCTTGCCCTGATCTCTGCACCTTAAATCAATATTGCACTATTAGTTCCGTAATACAGCACACCTGTTCCTATCACAGTGGCCTTTAAACAAACGCTATCAGAGCTTTTACGTCACAAAAGCTTTGAAGTCATAAAAAAGTCATAAAACAAAGCATTTCAATTTCTGCTGCTGAATTGTACAGAACCCAAAAAGACTTTAAAAGCAAGTTTTTATTATCAAAATCACTTCTCAGAACTACCCATTTAAAACCCCGCATTTCAAAAACCATCAATCGATATTTTGCGATGATTTGAAAGGACTGTTTATATGCTATTATTTGCTTGACAGCATTATTGTCTGCTTGACCAATAGACTAGTTTTCTGAACTATTCCAAAAATGTCTGTAGACTGACACAAATAATATCTACTACACATGCTGGTTAGTTTTTAAGAGGTGCCGTGTGTAGGACTGGTCCTGTGGAATTCTTACTGAATCATTCCAAGGAAAACAGAGCAAGTCATGTTTTATCTAAATAAAAAACGTTAAAGTCATACAAATTTAACAGATCAAAATGTTAATCACAATATGAAACCAGTTACAGTAGGTAGTCATGCAATTGTATTTTGTTTCTACTATATTACAAAATATTAAAGGACCCATATCATGAAAAAACAAATTGACCTCACTTTTTAAATGCTGTCGCTATCCAAAGAAAAAAAAAAAGTATCTCCAAAACAGTAATTTTACAGGGGAGGGCAAAAACACTCTTACCTTTCAATGTAAGTCAATGTACAGAGATTTTATTCCAAGTGATTTTAGAGCATTTCTATTGGTGCATTCATCGCAAAATTTTTTACACGACATAAAGAACAGCTGGTGTGTTGAAATGATGTAGAAAACTAAAAAATGACAAAAATGGAGATACATGGTTTTCTTTGGACAGTCATGATATAAAAGTTTGATGTAGCATGTAAACATTGTATCAAAATATGTCATTCACTTCCCAGTACATACAGTCCATATACAGAACCTATTCTGTAATAACAGCCCATTTTGAATTGATGTGTTTGTGATGTTATGATTTAATTTAATTATGTCTGCCTATTCAGCCTACAGCAGTTCAGTGTGCACATTCATGTTTAAGGGTCAGCCCGGATTGATTTTTAATAAGGCACAATACAAGGCAGCCACTCAGAACAGAGGACATTTACATATATGGATCATTGTACCGAACTGATTCAAAGCACCCAGAAGTGAAAACACATTTTGGACTTTCAGCTTGGACTTTACACCAGAATCCTTTTGCTCAAAGTGCTTTGATTTTATTAGAATGAAATGAAATGACTGAACACTCCATTTTGTCACTAACAAAATACTGTAACACTACTAAAACAGATGTTTCGGTAGTGACAATTTAAGCTATTTTTGCACATAACTCCAAAACACTAGCCAGTGCATGACTAGCAAGCACATCTTTGAGCAGTTGCACACATATAAAATCAGATTTTTCATTAAAATACAAAAATGTTTACTTAATTGCAAAAAATGTGTTACAGTAGTGACAGTTCTTAATGTTACACACTGATTTTTGGAATTTGGGAAACTTCAAAAGAATGAGATCTAACTGCTCACTATGTGGCCATGAGTGCCAAGGATGTAGACTCTAAAATGCAGGGGTAAGGCTAAAACAAATCACCGCCCATGGAGTAAAACTCTGTTTCAGTAGTAACATGAAAACGTAGATGAGCATAAAAAATTAAACTCATAATAAATGTAATTTATTCAATTTAAAGTCCATTAAAAACATCTTTAAAAAAACATTTTTAGTAAGTTTGAACTAGTTCGGTAGAATGGTCCATGTGGCAAATACATAAATAGGTATAGGGACAAAGGAATGTTGGAATATAATTAACTAAAAAATAATTCTGTTTTTGGTACATAAAAACACACAGATAAGTGGATTGAATACAAGAAACTGAATACAATGAGGGAAACTGGCCCTTTAACCGATATTTTACAAACTTTCTTCTTTCAAGAAAAACAACAGTTCTTGAAGGAAACTAATTAATCATAATTACATAAATTTCACACAAAAATAAACAAACCTGCAAAGAGTGCTATGCAATTTGTTAGCTGAAATTCACTGCATTTAAATCAATAGATTCTCCAAATATGCATAAAGAACGGCACCTGTTTAATATAATAATTGAATAGTTCTTTATTTACAAAATATAGTCTTTATATCCCAATCTACACTGTTACAACTAACTACAACTGCCGTATACATACTAGATATGCTACATTAAAAGTATCTGTATTCTGCTTATAAAAAAAAATAATTGTCTACAAACAAAAAGTGAATTAAGAATACAAAAAAAGCTATAAAGATTACAGTTTGGATTGATGGGGATTTAAAAAAAAAAAAAAGTGTCCATTTTCCAATTCAGGCTGTTTTGTCTCAAGCGCAGTTTTGTAGGGAGTGCCAGCAATATTTCAGTGTGTGAGCTCCCACTAGGCTCTGTTGAGGTGTGTGTTCTCATTGGCCTCTTCCTCTTCCTCACCCTCCTCTTCCTCTGTGTCAGGCTCATGGATGAAGCTGCAGCGGCGGTAGACAGATCCATCCCGGCAGGTGTACACCACGTCTGCCTCGTCCCCGCTGTCCTCTGGCTCAGGGACGCCGTGGGGCATTGGCCGGGGGTCTGGCCTGGCAGCCCCGCTCAGTCTCTCATAGCTCCGCCTCCAGCACAGCCGCTTCCTGGCACGAGCCCGCACCAGAGCAAACACAGCCAGTGCCAAAATTACAGCCAGGATGAGAGATGCAGGCAGAGCTGCAGAGGAGTGCTGAAACGCCTGAGTCTTCAGATTCATCTCATCATCTTCGGCCTGACTGCCTGCTCGCACAGGAGCCTCCAAACACAGTGCTGTAGAAAGAGGACACTTCCAGTCAAAGGACATGTCTGTACAACTACACAATGTAATGCCTTAACCCAGAGGTGTAACTAGGACATTATGGGCCCTGGTGCAAAAAAAAATAATACTCCCCAAAATGAAAATGACCTCAGTTTATGAAGAAAAAGATGAACTCACTGTTGCTGTATCTCAGTCAAGCTGGAGTTCAAACATAGGTCTACTGGAATATATTATGAAGTTCTTGTAGTTGCACATGTGTCAAACGTATAGAAGTGTGTATGTAATAAAAATATATAAATATAAAAAGATGTATTTTATTATTTTATTATTGTCAGTAGAATGATTTGAGGTTTACACTATCCTGGCAGTGCAGAAAACAATTTGTGCTAGCCAAAAGTACCTGGTTGCTAATGACCCAACAAATGTACAAATAGTTGGCGAAACACCCAAATATCCAGTAAGCTGGGAGAGTTTTATTCACTTAGTCAGTTAAGAAAATTGTTCTTTAAGCGTTCTTTTATGGTGGCCGAGAAAAGGCCCAACACGCTAAAAAAAAAAACACACAACAAAATGACAACACAAATGTGCTACATTGTAAAAACACATTGCAAATTCAAGAACAATACACAAATTCAGAGAACACTTTAATAAAAATTACAACACGTGCTAAATTTAACAAATGTGCTCCAAATTAATACACACAATGCAAATAAAGAAAACAGATGCAACTTCAGAAATGCTGCAAACCGACTCACAACACAGCCTGAGTAAACGGTTCGCTCTTACTGACATTATGAATGTACAGGAGGTACATAAAAAGTCCTATAACTGAAGTTAAAAGCACTCAAAACTATAACAGCAATGATGAAATGCTTTACGCTGTTTTGTTTAAAAAATTTGTGCATTTTCATACAGAAAAAGTGATTAAGCATTTTTAAAAAAACCTGATTTTGCACAAACCCCCATAAAAACCCAGTCAATTTGGACTTACTCAGGAGCGCCCTCTAGGGTCTGACAAACCTGGAAGACATTACTGAGTGGCAGTGTTTGTGAAATGCCCTTTACAATAAAGCGTTACACAGGTGCTATAGGAAAGGCATACCAATGCACCACACTGTATATATGCACCTTTGATACTTTCTTGTGTAAATAAGTACAATGATATTTACATTGTAGACAGACCTCTTGTACTTGTTGTGTAAAATACATTTTAAATGCTGTAGTGTTAAGTGTAAGGTAAGCTGTAGGTAAGTGATTGGTGTTGTAAGTACTCTGGGAACATATTTATTGAAACAGAAGGCCATGTATGGTAGCTCTCTAGTTAGATGCATTGTTACGTTTAAGATTGAGATTAAAATTAAGTTTTATAAATACTGTATAATAATATATAAATGTTTTTGGCCGATGTGTCAGCTGTCAAAACTAATCTTCTTATGCAAATGTTCTGTTTCGGTTCTGTAATCTGCTGGTTGAGCTTTACAGATTGGGACAGATCCTGAAAGCAGTACACCTCAGTGTGGAGTGGAGATGGGTAAGTTAAATTCCTGACAATGAACTGTATCTGTCTCTATATCAGGTTATCCAGCATATTAATAGGAATCAGCACACTATGTTTTACTTTTCATTATCTAACTGTATTGTACCATAACCTGTTAATAATACTTATCCGAGCAAACATTTTTACCAATTAAAATCAAGGAATTTTTATTTTTCAAATCAGCTACATCCTAATTATTATTATTTTATCATCATTTTAGTATAATGTCATAGATAATATGTTGTAATGCTCATTGCTTTCTATGCAACAACAAGTACTGTTTGAGCCCAAGAGATGGTGACCTCAGTGCAGCTCGCCCCACACAGCTTCTACAAGTGAGTTTGATTGTATTTTTATTTTTTCTTCCCAATTTATTCGTTGTCTAAGCTGATGACAGGGTAAGCCCCTTTAATGTAATCCAGAAGTTCATTACAACTTTAAAAAAGACATTACTTATTCATTACTATTCTTTTCCAAATACACAAATGTCTATGTACCAATTTTCAGTGATAGCAGTTCAGGGACAGAGCAAATTATGGAATCTCAAGAGATAACTGGTATTAAATGGTTTGAAAGACTGCAAAAACTGCCTAGTAAATTTACAGTAAGGGACAGAGAGCCACTGCAAATGTGGTGTCCAATCAGTCTCTCCAAAGAAAGAAAAAACCTCCTGCAGTATATTCATCATATACATAACAGAGCAAATGTGTGGGGTGGACCCATCCGAGCATTTAAGAGATCTACAACCCATCTTATGACATGCTGGTAAAATTCTCTGATGATGCTGGGCAGACAGAAGAGGCTACGGACTGCTTGTTTTTGAAAAAAGAGACTCTGCAAGGTACCTTGAATTCAACAGGCAACAACATTTTAATCATGATGCTGGTGAAGTGGTATTAATATGCATTACTGAAATATTTACATCTTCAGCTGCAGAAGAAGATGAATACTTCCCTATAGAAAGAATGACTGCAGTGTCTGTAAGCCATGGTGGTCCAGGGCATCAGTGTCTTTCCCCAAAGTTCTTCAATGACCTCACTGGTAAAGTGAAGTTCAATGAGTCTCCTATCGAAAGCATTTTTGTTGGTCAGATGGGCTTTTCCTTGTAATCTGTGTGTACAGCACAATAATCATATTGCAATTATAGGTTTTCTTTTCTCTACATACACTAGCCTGTAATCACACATTTTGTTCTAACTCAAATTAAGTGTGTTGCACATAAAACTGAATATATCACACATATTACTCACATACTATAAGTTAAGGGAACGTTTTTGATGATTTCGCACACTCAAATTACATTTTTAAGTTGAATCAACTTATTGCAATTGAATTTAGTCTGTTGCCATTGCAGCTTTGAAACTGCCACATTCAAAAATGAAACTCCACCACTGCTGGTTTTAATCATTTCTTTCTCATTAAAGTTGCTCAACAAATGTGTATAACTGAGTGAAACTCTGTAAACTGTGCTGTTTAAGTGAAACACAGCGACATGTTTGTTTTGTTAACACAATCTTGCTGGGGAAAACTTTTTTCTTTCCCATTGGCTCCAGGCTTCATCTATTTGCATATTGGGTGTTTTTTTTCCCGTTTGTTTTCATTCCACCTAGGCTATCTTTGCTCAGGTGTATGCTTTTTATATATATTTTACACAACTGCTTGACCTTGTGTTGTTGATTTAAAAAGCAAATTATCGTTCTCCTTGTTGGTGTGTGTGGGTCAGTGCTGGTGGGTGACCATGTTCACACTAAGGATTAACCTTACAGTGTTTGGCAAAGTGGTCAATATCACTTAATCAGAAAAGATTTCTTAATTACCTAATGAAATGTGTAATAAAACTGGGATTTTAGGTTTGAATTTATGAGTTTCGTAAACATGCATTTATGTTAATCTAACACAGAACCTTTAGTTTTTCTTACATGCAGTGTTTAGTATGTTAAGTACATGAACTTAAATTTGCTGTTTTTTTTTTTTTTTAAGTTATTTGAACTTATTTGGGCTCACAGTATAGACCCCAAGGAAAACTGGGTATATGTTGAGGGGTTCGTTGCAGGAAATCAAACTGAGATCATGTGCTTTTTGCTATGTCCCTCAAAGAGGTGTAACAATCTGCATGTTTATATTCTTTTTTTTAGATGTGGGGAGAGATTATATGCACAGTGAATCAAATACAATTAGATTTTATGCAATAGCAAATATTCTTGATATCAGACATAGAGACAAAAACTTAAATGATTTCCACATGAAACTAAGAATAAAATGATACCACTACCATTTAGTGTATATTTAAAAAAAAAAAATACTTTTTCTGTGTTAACTGTTTTCTCCAGTTGCTGTGGTCATGTTTTGGCCAACACACTATATGAGTATCACATTACTTCTGTGTGTACTCAAAAATGACCAAATGACACAGCACAAACAACAGTGAATAGCATAATAGAAAATTCTGCACTGTAACTACTGCTTTAAGGATTCGGCTTGGCTAAATTTAAACTTCATTGCACAAACATTAATTACACCACATTTTTAGCAGTTTGTTTAATGTGTATTTAATGTAATATATTTATTGTATCTGACTCAGTGCTTCATGCCTGCTAATTGTTTTTGAAGTGCTATGTGCACAAAGTGTTTCATGTACAACTGTTGATACGAACAGGCTCCTAGCAATAGACTGTGCCAGGGATACGTAATTACTTATTTCTAGTCTCTGAAGGCCTGTGTCCTTCCTGACAGTAAAAAAACACTAAACAAACCCAAGTTGCATGCTGCGCCTTTGTCTGGGAGACTGTTGCTAACTTTGGTTGATGCTGGATAGTATTTAGTCAGTTTTGCAAAGTGTGGTAATCGACGACAGTTTTCATGATGTATAAAATCTGAATCGGTAATACTAACTGAATTTAACCCTGGTTTACAGTGAAAACCACTGTTTCATAACTAGCCACAGCTAATGTTTGAGTCAAGCTCATGCTTTCCTTTGGCAAGTACCTGTTTAAACACAATGAAACTCCAAATCTCACTCAGCTACAAGGACTTTCAAGAAGACATGACTAAAGAATATAGAATTCTCCTGGGTTTGATCTTCCCTACAGCCAAGCTCTGTTAGGAGACTAATGTTTCATTTTAGACTTTCAGAAATAATTGACTTAGCTGTTACTCAGAAAAATTACTGTTGTTCACCTTTTACACATTTTGTCATTCTTAATAATATGCAGACATACATTTGTTTTGTTTTGTATTTATTTTTATTACTAGGATGTGTATGCCTCTCTATAGTTTAATATGAAAGGTTGCCTTGTTTGAAATTTTTATCATTTTAATTTTATCTTAATTTTGTGGAAAACACTTGTTAAAATTGCAGTTCTAAGACAGTTTAAAGTATTTCATCCTTGAGATCTAAAAATACATTTATATTTTGAGGAACAATCTGTGCCAACAAATGTGTTATTGTTCAACACTTTACCTTAAAATTCAGACAAATTTTTCAGTGTGATGTAAATCTCCACAGCCATAGTTCATCTGACTGGTGGAGGTAGCCCACTTTGTCTCTGCAGATCCTCAAAACAATTCTGAGACCGTTATCACTGAAAAGGACCTGGCACAAGAGGGTCAAAGTGATTTAAGGCAACTGTAGACACAGTGAATCCACTACTCCTTCCACTGAACCTGGGAGTCAGTCAAAAAATCCAGTAGCACAATATAAATAATGAAATATACAGTTAACCTCATTAATCTTTTAGTGTGAACATAGTAATGCAACGCCTACCTGTAAGGCAGGTGGTACACAGTATTCCACTACTGTTTGTATTTGTCAAGTTCTTTCGGCAGGACTTCCAAGAGGCTGTGCCGCAGCAAACGTGTTCATAGCTGCCACTGAAGAGACACCCCTCCTTCAAATCACTGAAAAGTCCAGAACTGACGCATAGTGGTGGAATAAAGACACATTTCAAGAAACTATTTTTGTACCACAGCACTGAAAAAATATTCACCAATCAGCATCTTTATTTATAATTAGTCAAGACATGAGCACATTAGAGTCAATTATTTCTGAAAAGCAAAATTAACATTTGACCTGTAGGAGTTTTTTTCCATGTCTAGAAACAAAAGCATACAAACACTATAAAATAGTTTAAAGTAATTAATAAATATGTTACTTTTCTGTATCTTTTACTGACTTTAATCTAAGGTTAAGCAACGGATGAAATAATTGTCTGAGCTTTGGTTGCAGGCATATTTACCTCATGAATTTAAAAGGAATGAAATGCCTTTTGCTTTGAGTTATTATATAATAAAAGAACTGTGCTAAACTCAAATAAATTCTAATCTGTAGAACTAAACACTACTGTATCATTCTTTTAAATGTGTAAACATGTACCATATCAATGCAGTCACTACAAAAAAGTGAAGTGAGAAAACTTACCATAATTCTGTGAAGTTTTAAAAAACTGAACATTTCCACCACAGGAGGCACAAAATGATTCATTATGTCTTAAAACAATTCCACAAAAAAAAAAAAAAACATAGCCTGGCAAGAGACAAAGAAAAGAAAGGTAAATTGCAGTACACCAATAAGCTAACCTGACTTTCTACCTGCATTTGTCAGCTTACTAAACAGCCTGCATGTGTTACTCGGAAGTGTGAATCTGTCAAAATCTATATTCACAACATAAGTTATTAATCTGACCCAATGTATACCTGAGTATGATAACTGCATACGTATTTATTTATACACTACATAGCCAAAAGCATGTGGACACTGCTCACAATTATTGAGTTCAGATGTTTCAGCCACCCCTGTTGCTAACAGATGGATAAAATTAAGAATATAGCCATGCAATCTCGACAGACAAACATTGGCATTAGAATGGGTTGTGCTAAAGAATACAATGACTTTACATGTGGCAATGCCACAGGATGCCACCTTTGTAATAAGGCAGTTTGAGAAATTTCTGTCTAGCTAGATATGCCTCAGTCAACTATAAGTGCTTTGATGGTGAAATAGAAGAGCCTAGAAGCAACAACAGCTTAGCCATGAAGCGGTAGACCACGCAGACTCACAGAGTGGGGCTGCCGAGTGCTGAAGCGCATAGTGCCTATCCTCTGTTGCATCCCTCACTACAGAGCTCCAAACTGCCTATGGAAGCAACATCAGCAAAAGAACTGCGCATTGGGAGCTTCATGAAATGAGTTTCCATGGCTGAGCAGCTGCACACAAACCTAAGATCAAAAAGGAACAATGCCAAGCGTTGGCTGAAGTGGTGTAAGCCACCCTTGAACTCTGGAGCAGTGGAAACGTGTTCTCTGAAGTGAAGTATCACGCTTCACTATCTGGCAGGCTGCTGGACAAATCTGAATTTGGCAGATACCAGAAGAACAACACCTATCAGAATGCATAGTGCCAACAGTAAAGTTTGGTGGAGGTGGAATAATGGTCTGGGGCTGTCAGAGTTTGGCTCCTTAGTTCCAGTGAAGGGTACCTATAATGTTACAAGAGATTTTAGACAATTACATGCTTCCAACTATATGGCAACAGTTTGGGGAAGGTCTTTTCCTGTTCCAGCATGACTGCACCCCTGTGCACAAAGTGAGTTCTATAAAGACATTCTTGGATAAGTTTGGTGTGGAGGACCTCCAATGGCCTGCACAAAGCCCTCACCACAATATCACTGAACACCTTTGGGATGAACTGGAACATCAATTGAGAACATCAATGCCTGACCTCACAAATACTCCTTGCTGCAAAGGGGTGGCAACATATTAATCCCCATGTTTTTGGAACGGGATCTCCAACAAGCTCATATGGGTGCGATGTATAGGTGTCTACAGACTTTTGGCCAAATAGTGTATATTTATACATATTTACATAATTATACCACTCTGCAGAGCTGACAAATAAACATGTAGTCTAAATGTAGTTACTGTGGTGAAAACTAAATGTGATTACTGTGATAATTGTTTACTACAGTTTCTCATTAAGTTGAATGGGTTATTTGTCCTATGAAAAAAAACGCAGAGCACAGTAAATGTAATTTGTCATTCCAAATCATATACCTATGATAAAATTATGGTATTTGCAATTAGCAAATATAACTTACTTCTCACTAGATAGGCTGCTGCCGCTTGGCGCCAGTTCTGGGTAAAAATGGCGTAGTCTCATACGGTTCCATTCCTTTCAGTGTCCACTGGAAACAGCACATCCGTTGTGTTGTTGCTTGCTTCCGTTGCGTTGTAAGTGGGTCTGCAGCATTTCTAAAGTTGCATTTATTCTCTGTATTTGCATCGCATGTATCAATTTGTGATGTGTTAAACGTAGCGCATGTGCTTTCTGAATTTGTGTAGCGTCCTTGCATGTGCAGTGCGTTTGTAAAATGTAGAGGAAGGTAATCCAAAAAGTAAAAACTCTCCCCAAGATTTTGCTCCAACTCCCTGAACATCTTTGCTGCTGATTTCAGCAAACAAGAATACAAAATCCTGGAGAGCCTGTTTACTTTTTGGACCTAAAATACCAACCCGTAGTAAAATGTAGTGCATGTGTTGTCATTTTAATGAATATGTTTTGCGATATTGCAGTGTGTTTTTAATCTGCTGTGCATTGGGTTTTCCTTCCACCATAGTCTTTAGTAAAGGCAATAATTATACAATTGCACGCAACAGTTTGGGCACCATGGCCAAATTACATATTTTGTTGATGTTTTTGTTTAAAGGAAGTAAACACAACCCTGCATCAAACTATTGTAAAAAAATGACATTTTTTCTGAAAAGGTTAATGCACTGTTTACTTTATATTTGATGAACTTAGTAAAATGGAAAAACAAATTGTAATTGTGGCATATGGAACAGTATGGACACTCTACTAAGTCAGTGCTTAGTAACACTTACTCCGGATTTTTTTAGCCAGCTGGAGTCTTTCTACTTTAATTTTAACCCACTCTTCCTTGAATGTTTGTAGTTCTGCAATATTTTGGGCTGTCTCACATGCACAGCATGTTTAAGATCTACCTACAAATCTCAAGAGGGATACAGAGTCATGGGACTCTGAGGGCTATTCCCAAAGTTTCTGGTTGTGTTTCCTGAAGTCATTCATGGTGGATTTTGAGGTATGTTTTGGATCATTGTCCTGTTGTAGAAGCCAGCCTCTTTTCAGCTTCAGTTTATTGCTTGTATGTCACATTTCCAGGATTTATTGATATTTAGTAAAATCCATTCTTCCATCCACCCATGCAATGCTTCCGGTGTCACTGGCTGCTGCACAACCTCAGGTTAGCAAGGTGTTCTTTTCACCGAATGCTGTTGTAGTTTTTTGATCCAAATATACTTTTGGTGATTGCAGCTAAAGAGTTCCATTTATACTTCATCAGTCTACAGCATTGTTTCCTTATCTAGATGTTGTTTTGCACACTTTAGAAACTGACTTTTGTGTTGAGGTCACAGGTAAGGTTTCCTTATGATGACTCTTCCTTGCAGATCAGTTTTGCACAAGTAATGCTGCACAGTAGAAGTGCACACCACCACTATATCAGCTAAACCTTCCTTCAGGTCCTTTGCTGTCATATGAGGGTTATGCTTTGCCTTTCTGGCCAGCATACAAGAAATTCTATCTGAGAACTTTCTTGGTCCAACAGATCTTTCTTTGACTTCCATGGTTCCCCTGCCATTTCTTAACAGTATTTCAGACAGTAGAAATTGTTTGCTGGAAGCACTTAAATATCTTTTTATAGTCTTCCTTTGCTTTAGGCATGAATTATCTTCATTTTGATGAGAGAATCATGAGGGAAGTGAAACTGATTCTGAAATGACATTAAGAAACTATAACACCAGAACTAATTAAATCAAAAAGACAAGGAAAACCTCTAGTAAATGCAGACAAAGCTGGTTAGGCCTGCATGACTGAACCCAAAAGGCATGTAGAAAAGTGAGCTGTGTTAAAGTAGTTATTTATATTTCATTGCAGAGAGAACTAATTTTGAACCTGGAGAACTTTAGGTCATGTTCTGTTGACTTATAAATGAGCAGAAACACACACATTATATAGGAGCATCCATCAGAAACAAACATTGCTTTTAAAGAGGCAGAATGATGAAGTCTGTTTATAGCACACCTGAAGCAGAGTCACAGAGGCAGCAGTTTCTGGCCGTCTCCTCAGGCTGGCAGCAGGGCAAACAGCGGCCAACCACAGCAAGAAGACCAAAACCAGTGTGGCAGGTCAGACAGCTCTCAGGCCCAGCACCGGCACAGTGCTTACAGGAGTCATCACAGGGCTCACACACCTCCTGTTAATGAAACAAGAGCATATACACACACACACACACACACACACACACAGTCAAAAGGATATGTTAAGTATTCAGACTAATAACAATACTGATATCATGTTGGACTATGCTGCATAGACGGCATGTAATGTTAATGTAAATGTTAGTAAATGGGATGGTGATCTAAACATGGAACCATGCAATATCATTGGGCCTTTGCACTTTGTGTGGGGAAAAAGTACAGACAGTAATAGTGAGAGACTCAATTTATTGTTCTTATTTTTCTTATGTAAGTTTTATTACGCAGGCAGCACCAAGAAGAGTAGAAACCTAACAAAGAACAGAAGACAAAATAAGAAAAAGTAATACAAACATTTATTAAATAACTGTGATCAAAATCAGGTTTATCTGCCATACACAGCTTGCATTAGGAATTTGTCAGTACAAAACACAATACACATACCTAATGATCGGAAACGCCTTCCTGGAGGTAATTTTAGTACATACTAAAGAACCACCCATTTTTCCATCCAAAATAGCAAATACTTTCTCTCCTCACACATACTTGTCCAACAAGAGAGAGACAACTAATATCTATAAAAACTTTTCACATGCATGTTCTTCTGTTAGAACAGTGGAAAATACTGCAACAACCAAACAGATGCATATGTTTAGGTACAACTACTGTTTACTGACTGGCTTAAATATAACAGCGGCTTTTATAACTGCTTGAAGTATTTTTACTATTCCTTCTCTCCACATGGTATGTAAGGTTTCACATGGCCCTTCTATTTACAATTTGAGAATAAAGCTACACACTTCTTGATTCTCAAACAAATAAATGATTGCAAAGCAGTACACTGTAGTGCTGATTGAGAGACACTTTAATGCAGAAATCAGTAATTAACACTTCTATGTTTAATTTTACCTTGATGAAACTTAATTGGTTAACTGTCAAGACACTGCAAGTTTGTCGATTTTCCCCTTTAAACACAATCTTTCCAAAATGACACACTTTGTGGTCACACACTCACAGATACAGTACTTACACTCTGAGAGAAGTAACGGCTTTCTTCACAGTATGGATAACACACTCCATCCTGCAGGACGCTGCCCCAGTCACAAGTCCCACAGCTCTGAGGTGTGTTGTCTGAAAACATAACCGCAATTAGTAATTATGTTAACAGTGTAGAGAGGGAGATCAGATAACCTGAATCTTGCAGTGTAAACAAAAATAATGGGGAAGGAACCAAATTATCCTAATTTAAAAAAAAAAAAAAAAGTTTGGTGTAGTATGTACGTACAGTTAAAGTTTGAAAACATACCATCCACTGTACAGTTGATAAAGACCGTATATGGAAACAAACCTTTTTGAATTCATTGTTTTTGTGACATCAATAAAACCAACATATCTACACATACCCACCTATTCAGCCTAGTAGTTTAGCCCCAGTCATTAACACTTCCTTTATGCACAATACAGGGCAGCCAATCAGAGCAGGCATCATTTACATGTATCAATCTTAAAGGGACAGTAACAAAAACAGCCTGTTTAAGTCTAAGTAATACAGAGAAGTCATTTTTTAAAAATGAATTATGAATGTTTATGGCATAAAACCCTATAAATGTATAAAATGCAGGATATGGGCCGCATAAACAAGAACAAAGGACAAATTGTGCTTAAGTATTGATTTTGTGTCAAAATTTTACTCAGTTAACAGTGGAAATATGGAGCCAAAAATATTCTTTTGTGAAAGCAGAAAAGCAACTACATTAAACATACATAATCAAGTTTATGAAACAAAAAAATATTAAATGTTAAATAAATCTTTCAACATATAAGGAGGAAAATTCTTTAAAGTCATTTAAATGCTGGACATGAGCAGGTTACACTGAAAGTCACACAGACTAGACGTCTTACTCACTAACACACACACACACACACACACACACACACACACA
>JAILXH010047804.1:8458-24623 GCA_023558415.1 Piaractus mesopotamicus
AGATGTTATTTAGGTGTTGAATGATCCTCAGCACAGCAGTAATACTAACATGGTAGTGGAGTTGGGCATTGTGCTGATACAAGTGTATCGGGCACAGAAAGTGATGTATATTATATATATAATTTAATATAAAAATTGTTTTTTAATTAATTAACACACTGTTTAGCAATGCTATTTCGTTTGGTGCCAGAATAATTAGCACGCCCACACAGGAAAACATAGCTCTGTATTTTCTCACGTGTGTTGTAATGTGGACTATGGTTTTGCATGGGAGGTTTACAAGGTTTACAAGCTCACTAAAAATCTTTGGTCAAAAGTAAGTTACTCTTTTTTCCACTCATTCGGATGCTAGACTACATTCTGGACATGCAAATAAGAGAACAGCATTTCAACATCATCACCACAACAAATTAAGATTTTTTTCCACAAGTAATTACCATGCAGACGCCTAGGCCAGGACTCATGCAGGAATTTGCTTAATTAAAAGCAAAAGGGGCAAGTACGTTGTCTGTGGTAATGTTTGCCAAGGTCAATGAGACAATCTGCTATGACAGCCTAGGGTAAAATATGTTTTATGTTTAATTTCTTTCAGTATGTAAGTTTATTTACCAGTGAAAAAAACACTATGTGGATGTAAAGCCCTCATTTAAGGCTTAGGTAGTTTAATCAGTTATATGGCTTCACGTACACATACTTGATATTCAAAATGTATAAAATACATATTCAAACTGCATAATCACTTGAGAAATAACAGCACAGAAAGTAAAAGTAACGTGCATCTCTTCGAGGCTTATGAGTCTTGAGAAGCCCATCAGTTCAGGCATATCAGTTGTGAAGTCTCTTGATCTCAGTGCAATTTTCTTTGCTGCTTCACTTCAGCACCCAAGTGACCCATTCTAAAGATTATCTTTTTTAAATGAATGTTTAAAAATCTTACAACCATGAAAATCTTTTAGCAATAAATTGAGTCATTAAGTCCTGCACTGGTTAATATGAGGGCATGCTTGATGAGATAAACAAATAAAATTTTTAATCTGAGTTACACTTTAATAAAATAAATAAATCTGTAAACAGTAATTACTATACAAATGTTATTATATTCTTACACATTGTAAAGTAAATAAAACATTCATTATTCATGATAATGAGTTCTAATGTTACTTCTTTAATTGTGTACATGCTTTTGTTTACTAGTTTTTTTTTTTGTTTATTGCAGTTGTCCTGTTAGTGCCCATCCAGGTTCAAACTTCAGCTATGCATGTAGCATCCATGATCAGGAAGTTATGAAAAATGCAGTCAGATATGTTTTTATCAAGATGGAGAGAGCATCAGAATCCTTCTCTCCCCAATAATTAGTGCTGGCTCTACCTATTAAGTGACATAAGCAGCTGCTTTGAGCTTCGCTCCTGTTTTAGTATCTCAAAAAAGAGTATGTGCATTGGACCTGAAAAATAGAGAAGAAAAAGAGAACATTAAAAGGTAAAAAGTTCATAGATAAAGTTGTATGGGGTTTCTGTTGACTTTACTGATAATAAAGTATTTTGATCAAGATTGAACTAAGCTTTAAGTTAGTAAGCAAGAAATAATGGTGAATAAGGGCCTTGAATTGAAAATAAAAAATCTACAAGAAAATAATTTTCTACTATCCAAAAAAAAAAATCCAACGGAGATATATTTGCTGCAGCAACTTGGTAATGGAAACAGGAAATCTCTTCAATTATCATAACCTCATGAAGTAAATTTACAGATTTGTATCAAAATGTCTGGTGTTCAGCCATGAAATGCCTTAAAACTGAGTACCGACTGCACCAAACAGGGAGAAAACTAGTCCCATGCAAACAAAACAGTCAGTCACACTACTCAAATGCTGCCTTTTGAAAAAGGCACTGAAAAGTACCACAGCTGCTGTGTCACAGATTGGTGGGCATGCCCTAATGGTACACTGTATGTGGCAATGATGCTGTTACATTGACGTAAGCATGTCACTAGCTTTTCTTTTCTTGGTTGTAATGATCTGTACATGTGTTATTAATTATTATTTTATTAATACTGATTAATACTAATCTAGAGTTCTTTGTCATTATAGATACAATATGAAACATTTTTATGTGATCCCTTGACTGGTGCGCTTCTTGTGCCATGTTAAACTATGTGGCAAGTGAATTCACAGTCCATCATTTATGAATATTACTGTGCACCCAGCGTATTCATATGGATTACCTGACAGCATTTTACTATATGCAAAATTTTTAAGACCATGTAACTGATTTAATGCTCCTCTTAGAGCAACAGTGATGCCTCTTTAATACATTATTTATGGGTGGGGAAAATGTTAGCTGGGTTTCATTAGAGTCATTCCACCTCTAAAACTGCTATCTGTCTATGCCACCCATGGGCGACTTGCCAAAGAGGGCTTGAGGAACCCTGGCTATATGGACCTCCAGGTAATCCCACATTAAAATGATAAAAGGTAAACATCCTCACATGTTCCTGTTTGTCACGTGCATGCAGATGCAGACAACTGCTTCCTCTGCTAGCAGGCAAAGGCATGTGCTGGTACCTGTCCATCCGCGGTCCTCACTGTTATTCTTTTGTAATGATGTTGTTCTGTAATAAGAAACACAGTTTTACAGATTGATTCATGGCATTACACAATAAGTAGTAATATAAAGAGTACAATATTCTATACAGAGCATTAGATTTCATAATGTAAAAATGTCACTCTAAATGTAAACATTTGATATTTACCTTTGTTGACAATAAGGAAAAAAGTGAGGGGGTACCACATTGGATGAGATGGGACTTGAAAGAGTAATTTCAAAATTAATTAAAAAATACATTTGCAATGTAAATATATTCAGCTCGAAGCTATATATTAATTCACTGGCATATGTACCATCCTGTACACTGTTATCAAAGAGGTTTGCTAAAAAACCTTGAAAATAAACTTTGAGTACCATTCATCCCCTTAGCATGGTAAGTAGTTTACTTTAATGTAGAATACATACATTACAATACAATTTTTCTCTTTCCTAGTTGTGCTGGTCAAGGCACTTGTTAATGCTTACGTGTGCTGATTAGGAAGAGTTAAACCTGGTGGAAGTGCAGGAAGTGCTAGTTTCTTTAATCTGACCATTGGTACTTGCCAAAATGAATGAATCTGAAGGGAAATTTGCTGAGCAGCTTTGCCTCTACAGGCACTTGTATGAGAGCTCAATCGTATCACAGAGAAAACTGCAGCGGTGGAAAAGCTACTATACTTTCTGGATACTCAAGGGCTTAGCAAATGTGTATCAGTATGTTTGCATGAGTGTGAAATGTGTGGTGAGGCCTCACACAAATTCTGCCAGATGAAATAAAACACAGCTCAAGATTTGAAAACGTTCCCATGCATATTAACATGAAGTCCGGAGCTGAGTGACTGCAATGCTGCGTGAAGTCTTAAAGCAGCATTATGTGAGAATTGCGCTGGTAGATTGACAAAGACTGACTAAACTTTCTGGCGTGAGGTGAATTAATTTCTTTGCATGCTAGCCTGAAATGGTTTTTGTGCCCACTCCTCCAAAGTTACATAGCAGGTGTTCCAGGCCTGCAGCGGCAACGACAGAGACGCCATTCTCTCAGAGATAAGTCAATGTACTATCAAAATTTTCTTGAAGCTGTTATTTTAAGGTGAAATTGTTACATAATCCTGCTTTAAACGGAACTAGTTTGATTTGTGTTTGGTGGATGCATTAATAAGCAGTCCAACCAATCAGAGCTGCGTCGTTGTTTGGTTGTATGTTGTATGGTTACCGCTGTAATAATTTGCTCGTTTTTAATGTTCCTGAAGATTTGTTATGTTAATTTCAACAACTTCATCAGCGGTACTGCTGGATTAATAATTTTTCTCATGCTCTCAGAGTGATCGGCTTTGTTGGGAAAGTTCAGTATGTTAAAATCTCATAGTTTGTTGAAAAGCAGTCTGTGATTATAAATAGGCTAACACGGGACATGCCACTGTTGGCTCTACAATATAAATCAAATAAATAATCCTACCACCTTCCAATGAAAAACATGTAAAACTGAGCTGATGGACAGAATAAATGAATAAGGTGGCAGTCATTTGTAAGCCTGTTGTTTGTTGGTTTTGTTATTTGTATAAAGAAACATTCACATAATAAATAACTAATATTTCTCAGCTGTTAAGACCTGATTTCCTCTCTCTCCATCAATAAACTGCACTGTTAATGCGGAACTACGCTGAGATATTTCCTAAACTCAGTGCAGTAATCTTTTCCTGCCTCAGGTCCTCAGGTCAAAAATTTCAATGACCTCTGGTTTACTGGACTAAATCCAACAACAACACTATAACAATTCTACATATAGCTATTTAAACAAATTAATAAAGTGAATAGCGAGAACTATATTAGAGAACAGTCTTTAGTTAGCATTCAGAGTTTCACAAGAGTTGAATTTATTTCAAGGCATGATTAGAAAAAGTCTGTGCAGTTTAATTTGTGAGTCTCGATTTCAATTGCAAATTGCAACCTCTTTGCAGATTTTGGCCAGCCTATAAAATTCAGTGCAGTGAAATCTACCAAGTTGTACAATGTTATTATTCAAATCCAAACATAAAATAATAATTAAGAGCAGATAAGCATGTTAGTGTCTGTTGTTCTGTTGTTTTTGAAGTGCATAAATCATAAATACTGAACAGATTTGTGCTATGTAAAAAAATACTGGCTTGCGAATGAAAATTATACTACCCATTCACCAGGTAACAGTAACATGCCACCCTGCCACAGTAACATACCACCCTGCCAAAACTCCCTGCCACCTCTTTGCCACTCCTGGTAAAATTCTCTAGACCTATAAAATTTGACTGTGGTCCGGTATAAAAATTATAGCGCAAATTCTATTGAGTCAGTAGCTTTCAAGTGGCAGTCATCTACTGATATACTATTGGTTAAGGCAACTGTTCAGTATGAAATGCATCAGCTTCTCATTTTGAACCATCACCTCTAGGTTTCTGTTCTTGGAGCAGGTAGCATGGCTAGCTAGGTACATAGCTAAAAAGTTTGAAAGGTTACATTTGGACTATCACCATATGTTTGTGAGCTGGTTAACTATAACCTTTATAGTAGGATGTACAACCCCATTTCCAAAAAAGTTGGGATGCTCTGCAGAATGTAAATAAAAATAGAAAGCAATGATATGCAAATCATGTAAACCATATTTTTAAAGGGAAATACTACAAAGACAACATATTAAATGTTCAAAACTGATCAATTTTATTGTTTTTTGAAAAATATATACCCATTATGAATTTGATGCCAACAACACATTCCAAAAAAGTTTGGACGGGGGCATGTTTACCACTGTGTTTCATCACCTCTTCTTTTAACAGCACACGTTTGGGAACTGAGGAGACCAACTGCTGTAGTTTTGAAGTTAAAAATGTTTTCCCATTCTTGTTTGACATAGGATTTCAGCTGCTGAACAGTTTGGGGTCTCCTTTGTCATATTTATTTCATAATGTGCCAAATGTTATCAGTGGCTGACAGGTTTGGACTGCAGGCAGGTCAGTTTAGCACCCGAACGCTTTTAATACGGAGCCAAGCTGCTGTAATACATGCAGAATGTGGTTTGGCATTGTCTTGCTGAAATAAGTGAGGCCTTCCCTGAAAAAGACGTCATCTTGATGCAGCACAGGTTGCCAAAAAATGTATATATTGTTCAGCATTAATGGCGCCATCACAGATGTGCAGCTCACCCATGCCACATGCACTAATGCACCCCTATACCATCATGAATACTGGCTTTTAAACTGTGCACTGATAACAAATTGATCTTTAGCCCAGAGGACAGTGTCCATGATTTCCAAAAAAAATTTCAAATGTTGTTTCGTCAGACCACAGAGCACTTTTCCAATTCCACTCAGTCCATTTTAAATGAGCTCAGGCACCGGGAAAGCCGGCAGCGTTTCTGGGTTCTCTTTTTATCTGGTTTCTTCTTTGCGTTTTAGAGTTTTAACTTGCATTTGTGGATGCAGTGATGGACTGTTTTCATAGACAGTGGTTCTCATAAGTGTTCCTGAGCCCATGAGTGATTTCCACTACAGAATCATGTCTGTTTTTAATGCATTGCTGCCTGAGGACCCGAAGATCACGGCCAGCAAATACTGGGTTTTGGCCTTGTCCCTTGCATACAGAGATTTCTCCAGATTCTCTGAATCTTTTAATGTTATCATATACCATATATATGTGGTGAACACTGATTGCTACTAGTGATGGGGTGTTGACTCCAAAAGAGTCGATTCTTGCCCAATGAATCTGAGAGTCGAATGCTTTTTCAAACATGACTTTGTTGCCTGCATCCCCATCTAACACCAATATGGGACTCCGCTTGCCAGCTATGTTTCTCAGGAGGGTTTTTAGATGTTAAAATCAGCTGAAAGACTTTACAGCTTGCTTTGGGCCGGGCTGATAGAAGTTCACTTATGACGTACCTGCTCTTACATGATCTACTTTATAGGCTTGAGTTTCTGTTGACATTATGCTGCCTTCACTATCCCTGGCAAATGGAAGCATGTGCAGACAGCCTTAGCTTAGAATGTTATGTTAAACACATTTAATCAATTTAAACCATTGAATTTATTGAAATATTGTAGTGTGTTCAAAATGTTCATCATGCTAATTGTGGCATATTAGTTCTCCAGTATATTTGCTGGGTTATTCTATTAGGGTTCTGATTGTGAAGGTGGGCTAGCTCACTGGCTGTGTTCTGTTAGATAAGGAATTACTAGAGTCAAACGCAGACGGCAGAGGAAGCAAGACATAGCAATGCTTAGACAAAACTCCCTTTGTGTATGGTGCGGCTGTGGCCAACTACAGCCCTTTAACAAAGTACAAAGACATGTGCATCTACTATGCCTTCTGCTGTGACAGTGGCTGAAATGGTAGTGTATTAACAGTCCAGAACTGAAGGCATACCAGATGCTACACTATATACCAAAGGTTCCCAATCCTAGTTCTGGTGACCCCATGCTATGCACATTTGTGTGCTTTGTCTCATCTTGCACACATGATTCAACTCCTTAACTAATTAACAAGCTACTGGTGGCCTGGATCAGGTTGTTTTTCCTAGAAAATATTGAGTGCATTTACATGCACTTAATAATCTGATAACTGCAGAAAATCTGATTTTGTCATCCGATCAACGTGTTTACATGCACTTGAATAATCAGATAATGGGAAAACTCTAGGTCTACGCGAGTCAGACAATAATCAAATTTCTGCTTTCCAACAGGTAATAACTAACAGAAGAAGACATGACGTAAACATAATGTAAAACTTTCTTGTAAAAATGTAAAAATTTCATGCTGCAGCTTTTTTTTTTTTTAATTTGCACCACTTTACCTGAAAATATGAACATACTTCATCTAGAAGATGAAGAATATATAAATCCTTCATTTCGTCAAGCATGTATTTGGTTTCTTTTCACATGTGCATAGACTGCGAAATCCAAAAGGAATCCGAGTAAGAGTATACATGCGCTGAGAAATCTGATTACTGAGTTAAAATCCAGCTCTCTTAATCGTATTTCTTAGTCGGACGTCTAGACGTTATTCTGATCTAAGAAACTGGAGCATGCTGTTTACATGACGATTTGAATAATCGGATAACTGCAGAAATCTGATTATGATCAGCTTATTTAGTGCATGTAAACACGCTCAATGAGATCAGATGAAAAGACTCCTTCTGCTCAGATATTTCTCCTAAACCACTGGTCACCAACCTTCCTTTTAGAGTACAGTTTAATATCAACCTGCATCTCTCATGCTGTCCCCATACCTACACTAATAAATTTGTTGAAGCAAAGCACTTCTAAAAGCATTAATGAACTGCAGCATGTGTGGGAGATTGTAGTTGTAACTGAACTTTGCACTAAGGTGAATCTCCAGGACCAGGGTCCTAAACAAAATTGCCCAGTAATCTCACGTGTTTCCTTTTGAGTTTTAGTAGAGACCCCAATAAAATCATACATTGTGCTCTGATTTGCCAAGATTCTAAAAACTCATCTGTCTTGTATCCCGTGTCCCCTTTCATTTCATTGTGTCCCCTGTTTCGTGGTCAGATGATATTTCTCCCAAGGATGTTTAGAATAATTACCATTAAGTCTACTGAGCCATCAAAGAGCAACATTTAAGAAATAAAATTTTTCTCTGTGCATACTTCTATGGTGCATAGCTTACTGTATACAGTATGCATTGGTACAGTTCAGACTATACAGTATGTTATATGAACACAGCCTTAGGGAGAGGTGAACAGTGTGCGGTTGTTTCAAGGGTACCAACCAGGGCCGTCTTCCACTGGTTCCCAGTTAGTGCCCGACAGCCCTAGTTGTAACCACATACCAGTAAATCAATCTCAGTGTCAGACCTATGAGGAAAAACTGCCTCCATTTCAATGTCAAAATGATCACCATGCAATGCTGCGTGATTACACCATGATGTGTTTGTGTTTTACAGGACCCATATAAGCCATGCCACCAAGCCTGACACTGACAAAGATGCAGTAGAGACAGAAGAATGACAGCTTTAACTGCAGTCATCATTCTCCGTAAGGGCAGGAGGATGAGAATCACAGAGTGGCTGCTGAGTTGGACCCAGAAGAGTAGGGGGAGAATATCTCATGCATGTGTGAGACTGTCACTGTAAGTTCAGAAACAGTCCTATGAACTGGGTAGTCTGAAAGAAAGTCTTAAGGGAAATCTTCTCCTGTTTCATGGTCAGTTCTACACCTCAAACGTGCTGCAGGAGAGTTGGTGCGTCCAACAAGCCTCAACGTATTGTTTAAACACAAGCTGATTTTCCAGTTAAGAATTAAACATCTGATGTCCTTTGTTCTCAGTGGACCCTGCTAAGTACTGTTGGTGCCAGTGATAAGTCAAAAAAAATAGTTGAACCAGTCTATTGTAGGAGAAGCAAAGCACAAAAATAAGCGCACTTTAAGACTACGAACACGAACAGCACTAAATAATCTTGGATGCGCATTACATGAATCTTTGGACTTTGAGAGGAACAGTGAAAAAACCCATACTGACTACTTGGACAACATGTAGCAATTAAATCTAGCTGCCCCTACAATAAACAGCTCTTTGTAAAATGCTTAACATGCGTTATTGTGTGAGATGTGTTTAGCTATTGAGTGGCTCTAAATCAAAGTACAAATATGCTTCGATGTTTTGATCTATCTTTATCTGTTTTACTAAATGTAGAAGCAAGAGGTGTGTGTGTGTGTGTGGGTGGGTGGTTCTCAGTTTTAAGTTTAACACAAGTGAATATACATAATCCCTGAAAATGCACTGGAATCAGTTAAAACCAATCGAACAACTCTCTAGAAGCAAAGACGTTTTATTTATTCGATGCTTAATACAAGTTCATTAGCACATGTGTACCAAATATTAAAAACATCTATTGATTTTAATACCAAAGTTAGGACATTTACTCCTGTTTCTGCCAAGTCAGTAACTCCTTGTGAGCAAAGAGTACCTTTAGTATAAGAAAATAGCTGTATCTAAAAAACTACAGGGTGCACAGTCAAATGACGTAAATATGCTACGTGTTCCTAAATGTTCTCATAGAAAACATATCAAATCAAACAGAACCCGTCCTGTGGCATTTTTCCTCATCATACTAAATGTACATGTTGGATATGAATGGGTTAATCTAATAAGTGCAACAAAATAAGAAAGCTTTGAGAAAATGGCCGTGAAACCAAATGCTGAATGCTGGTTATTACATAAGCACTAAAAGTAATCACAAGTTGGCTGATTAGACCCACAAATGCTTGATAATAACACACATACAAACAACAGAACACATTGTATGGACTACATCTGCCCCCAAGTGGTTGGCATGCAAAACATATCTGCAGCTATTTCATTACAATATTTGTACAACTATTTTGTAGATTTTGCAATGATACTGATTCAACAATAAATCACAGAAATATTAGTTTTCTCATAATGAGCTGTCAAGCCAAAGCTGTTAGTCCATGTGCCTTCCTGGTGTTTTTAAGCATTATTCATTATGTCATTTAAAGACAAAATTTTTGTTTTACACTAATCTTTCATCAAAATGTAACGACTTTTGCACGTCTTCCGATTTTTGATTACATCACCATGCACCAGAACGCGAGGAAAATAATATCCACCAGTAATATAACGTTTCCCCCTCCTCACCTATCATCAAGCCAAAATGTTCAGCTAGCGCAGGGACCCTCACTGTCGAGGTGAGGAAGCTTGAGTGCACTGGGCAAGTAGAAAACTGCCTGAAGTTGTAGCTTATGTCAGGGTCTCCCATCACAAAAAGATCTTAGTAGAGGTGCCAGACCGAACCTACCAACTGTAATGGGCAGCAGAAGGCATTTTATTACTGAGGAAAAGCTGAGAATTCCTCCAAGTGCGGCTTATGTATACGATGCAGTTAGATTAAGTTTTCTGGACTTGTAGTTGCCAAGCGAGAAAGAGAATTCAAAGTTGCAGAAACAAAATCCGTTGGAACTTGAAATGTACAACGTGCGAACCATGGTGAGGTGGAAATATTAAAAATGGAAATTGATCATGTACACACCAACATCCTAGAGATCAGCAAACTAAAATGGACCAGCTTAGGATGTTTTCAGTGAAGAGAATACACCATTTATTACTCAGGTCACAAACAACAAAGGAGAAATTAAGTGGCTTTCTTTGTCAGTGCAGATATCAACAAGACTTATTGGATATAATGATGTGAATGATTGACAGATGTGAATCCAATTTCATGCGCAGTTAGTCAACATTACAGACTTCTAGATTTATGTCCCAATAGACATACACAGTTAAGAAATTATAAAGTTTTATGATGAAACTCAGAGTGCAATTGACAATACCTGCAAACAAGATGTACTGCTGCTGAATGGAGGGAAATACAGTTGGAATGCACACCCTTGGAAACAGAACTGAAGCAGGAGGCTCTAACCAACATCTGCGAGTACAATGATTTTTTTTTATTATTAATATATGTTTCACACAACCAAAACAACGTCTATACACCTAGACATCACACGATGGAGTTCACAGAAACCAAATAGACCAAAAAGAGATACCAACTGTCTTCAAAGTAAACATCAGAAACCGATTCAAACGCCAGACATAATTAACAGAAAACTAGAGGAGCCACGGATGGAACTCAAAGAAGTCATTAAAGAAGAATTAGAGAAAAACCTGAGAAGAATGAGAAGTAGAAAGAAATCAAAGTGGATAATTAATGATACAGTAATTGCAAAAAAGAAGACAAGCTAAAATCAAGACAGATAAAAACCTTTTAAAAGAACTAAACCACAAATTCCAGAGAGCTGCCAGAAAACTGCCAGACCAATACTACAACAACATCTGTAAAGATATTTAACATGGCAACAGACATAGAAAAAGATTGGTTTTTAGAGTATACAGGAGATCAAAAATAAACTTCAGCTAGTAGTGGGTACACTTGAGATGTCAATGGACAAATCACAACAGATGAAACAAAAAATAAAAAATATGGAAGGAATACACAGAAGACCTCTACAAAATAGATGTCAATTTCCAAGATATTTTTGTTGTTGTCAACTGCACAGAATAACCTTCAGTGCTAGAGGAAGTCAGACAGGCCCTAAGATCACTGCCAAAGAAGAAAGCCACAGGAATCGATAACATTGCAATGGACATATTTCAAGATTATGAAGCAGATTTGAATGAAGTGCTGACTAAATTAAGTCAGCAAATATAGAAAACAGCTCAGTGCTTGGCAGACTGGGGGTGGTCAATTTATATATTAACAATATATATATATATTATCAAAGAAAGGAGGCATAAAGCATTGTGCCACATTATCACCCAATTTCCCTAATATCACATGGCAGTAAAATTATGCTCAAGATCATTCAACACAGACTAGATCAGGGGTCCCCAATTACTTTTCATCAAGGGCCATGTTCAACCAACATCGCAAAGACAAGGGCCATAGTGTCATTCTCAGAAGTGTATGTAATAAGGTAGGCCTAACTACAGTTGTTTGATTTTACTCATCAGTAAGAGAAGTGACAACGGTGGGTTAATACAAGAGACCTAAAGTTGGGATGGTGCTCTGTTGTAGCGATGCAAAGACATTACTGATCCAGGTGTGCACTGGAGAGTCTGTTTTTGTCCTGGATTTTGATCGTCTTAATTGAAGAAAATGATGATTCACAGATATAGGTGGAGGGTAATATTGTAAGAAGCAGCACTGCAATCATTCTTGCTTGTCTGAATTGAGGAACCATGTTAATCCAGAATTCACCTATGCTACCATGCTTGTGCTGCTCTTTGAGCAAATCTGATTTTGACATTTCCATCTCCAATTGAAGAGATGCTTCGTCCAGAGATTTAAGTAACCTTCTGTCCTCAGCAGTCCACTGGCCATCTGCAGAAACAGAGAAACAATCGCAGTTTTGCCGCAGTTTTGTAAAGTGCAGTTTCCTTTTTTTAGATCTCATTCAAACGATGCCAAGTTTAAGTGGAAAGCTTTAACTACCTCGTATATGTCCACAACAGTTTGGTTCTTGCCTTGCAATTGCAAATTCAGCAGAATGAACTGGGTCAGTTCATTAAAAATGATTTCACCGGTTGTGCATCCTTGAATGGGGAGCAAACAAAGCAGTTCTTCCCGAAATGCTCTCCTGACTTGTGTTGTTTGTTTTTTTGTTGTGACTTAAAACCTCTTCCACCTTATTAATTACTCACATCTTTATCAACTCAGCATCCATTTGCAGGGAAGTTGTCCGAAGTTGGGAAGTTGTCACTGAAGCTGCTACGGCCTTACAGGTGGCTGCAGTTTAAGAGCAAAAATTTTGCTTAGCATTAGCATGGTTCAGTAAAATAAAACAAATTTTGTCTGTCCATTTTCATAACCAACTTTTCATTTTTTTTGCACTGGCCATGGTTTTTGTACAAGCACAACTTCTATGCGATGTGTCTACAGAGTGAGATTGGTAGATCGCTATGACATTCTAGTTTGCTTCGTTCTTTTTGGCGGCAGTAACGTACATATGCGTGCCTATGTCTTGGCGACAGGCCGACGGTTTAACCCACAGGTCACCTATTGGGGAACCCTGGACTGGAGCCTTACAACAAAACAGAACTGCCAGATGTACAAGTAGGATTCAGAAAAGGCAGATGAACAAGAGACATTGCTGATGTACAATGGAGTATTAAAAAAAAGCCAGAGTTCAAGATGGAAGTCAGCATGTATTTCAGTGATTACAGTGAAGTCACACAAAATTATCGAATTTCCTCAGAAAAATATATATACCAGAGCATCTTTTCATTCTAATAAGGAATCTCTATGCTGATCAACAAGCCACAGTCATGACAGAAAATGGGCAAACAGAATGGTTCCACATTAGCAAAGAAGTCAAACAAGGCCTCCTACTATCACTATACATGTTCAGCCTATATGCAGAACATATAAAGAGAGCAGCAGGACTGGAGGAAGATGATCAAAGATTCAAGTTTTTCAGAAGAAACATCAATAACCTTCGATATGTGGCTGATATAACACAGAAAACCTGGAAGACCTGAAGGCCCTTATAAGGAAGATTAAATAACAGAATAAAAAGATGGGACTTAAGCTTAATATGAAAAGACCAAGGTTATAACAAGAAACAAAGCTAACTTTACCAGTGATTGTGGAAATTGTGGACAGCTTTTGCCTACTGGGATCAATTATTAACAAGAAAGGATCAAGCACTCAAAAAATTATGACACAGATTGGCACTTGGCAGAAACAGGATGAATAAGCTCGAAAAGATTGTCAAATGCAACATCTTGTCTGTAGATCAGAACTGTCCAGGCTGTGGTCTACTCATGATTATCTGCTTGCAAAATCAACCACCCAACCCCACCAACAAATACACTCAGTCTGCTGCAGCTTATATTCTACTTTTAGTGTTCTAATAAAAATCTTTAACAAAAGCACATATTAAATAATATAATACTGAGTAACCCAACATCTTTTAAACACTGCTTCACCTATTGTTATAATAGACATAATTAGAGGAACACTTTCTGTTTCTCCCTTAAGGAAAAAAAAAAAACCTCTGAAACAAGAGGGCGCCCGCAAGTGAGTCCTCAATGAAAGGTTGGGTGAACGGAGGGTGAATGGAGCTAAATGGCTAACTTGTTTCTAACAATTTGCATGGATGTATTCTTTTACCAAATGAAAGAAAACATTCCTGTGTCTTTCTGCCTTTCCCCAGCAAACAGGTTTTGGGCAGTTGGACACTAGCACTGTTGCTACTGAATGCTGATTGGTTGGCAAGCTGCTCGGCTTATGGGCTGAGTCAAGCAGCTCACGCTTACTGACATCATGAACGTCACTGTGTCTTTGGCTGTGTCTGTGTCTAAAATGTAATAGACGCCACCTACTCATACAGTATTTGAGGCAGGACATCAGGTCATGTCTGAATCTACACCCACATTACCTTGACTAAACTGTCGCTACAATTGCTGCTGTGAAGCTAACCAGTTGCTATCACAAACATTAACAGATGGGACAAAACAGTACTGACTCGCTGGTTCTGTGAAATAGCAAAGAGAAGTTATTATAACCCACCTGTCATTCAGAATCAGAACAACCTCCTCATCCCCTTTTATGTCTTTCAACTCTCAATAAAGATGAAGTCAGCTTCTTGTTCGAATTTTCCCATTCCATCTTAAGTGGTGCAGCAGTTAGGCTATATTCAGGTGCCTCAGGTTCTTGTTGAAATTTTCCTGTTCCACCTTAAATGGTGCAGCAGTTACATGCAGGCGCCTCAGGTGATAGAATAGTACTGCTGGGTGATTTAAGGTGGAACGAGAAAATGCGAATAGGGAGCAAACTTCAGCCATGTCAATTTCCCGAGGTCTCTCACCCACCTAACCGCCTAGACATCATCTCTTAGGGGTCTCTCCAACACTGAAACACCCTCGCCTGATCTAAGAACTTCTTTGTCAATATTTGTTCTTCAGATTTTCTCCTCTTTGGCTGTTACTCGGCCATCTCTCCTTCCTTACACTGTGTGGAGCTCCTCTCCTTCCCCCTTTCCTGTACAGGAGCTGAAATAGTGTTGTGCTTCTCATCCTGAACCACATTGTTTTTTTCCCTTTTACAGAGCCAGGGCTGTGTACGAACATCAAAATTTTTACAGCGCGCACACAGAATGGAGAGCAAGTGGATCGTGAGGAGATATTAATTTAATTTGATGAAAGGTGTATGGATTAAAATCGTATAGAGCACCTTTAATGAAACACAAAAGCAAACACAAAAGAGCTTTCTTCATTTCTTGTTAGTGTGCAGATGAATGTAGGTGGTAACTTACACTACATGTGAAGACTTGGCACAGGTGACTTACACCCTGCTGTGTTAAATGTTAATCTGCACATCAGTTTACTACCTGCCGCTGTCATAGTTACAACTTTCAGTAGTTATTTTTAAAGTTAGGTTTTTTACAGTCTTAAATGACCTATTTTTAATTTTTACTTATAGAGGAATTTACCAAATTTTTCAGTTTTTTTCCCTGAGTATTAAATTCTCCCAAATTATCATAATTTGCATAATTTAATTCCAATAATGTGTAAATAAACTCATACAGATGGATCTGGTGTGAAATATTTGAGAGAAACTTGCTGAGTCAGAAAGAGCTCTTTCACAGGTTTTAGCCTAAAACCTTTTTACATCACTTTTTAACATTTTATACCATTTTACCATCATCAAAATTATTTATTTACAATATGTAGCTTTAGCTAAAGCATTAGTTTTTAGATAAGCTTTTGGCCTAAAATATATTTTTACATACATAGAGGAGGGCTGCCTGCATTGTGCATTGAGTGCACGGTGTTGCAAGGCAGTCACCGAAAACATTTTTCCCCAGATTTACCACTGTTTTATCATCACCAACATACCATATAAAAACTCAGACACATGTAGGTTCACTGGTGGTTTTGGATAGTAAATAAAATGGCTATATTTGTGTTGTACATATCACTACCACTGTAAAGAAAATCTTAGTTGACAAGTTTCTCCACAATGAAATTTTTCAAATATGTGCTAAAGTGAGAGTGCAAAAAAAAAAAAAAAAAAAAA
>JAILXH010047807.1:13232-23644 GCA_023558415.1 Piaractus mesopotamicus
CTGGCCTGTAACAGAGTACTCATACAGAGATCACAGATCCAATCTTTGTTCTTATCAGCTGAGTTTGTGCGGTTGAGAAAAGCCCTGTGGTGCGTAAAGGGAAAAATGATCAAACGCTGTTCTGACTGACTGTCTGTTCCACTGCTTCTCCTACATTACGCAGATCGACCAGATCACACAGCACATCGTCTGGCCTCGTTTCGAGGTCAACACGCATGAAGCAGAATTCCCCGCTCTGTAATTCTGCGATTTATGCCATTTACATTTTCACCATCTCAAATTCGATCAGTGGGGCTAAAAACACACTACCGATCAAATGGAAAAAGGAGAGAGGAGCTGGTTTCTGATACATTCAACCCGGTACACATCACACAATCTGCCCCACACATCTGTGCATCTGCTTGAGACCGAGTCGGTGTGTGTATGTGAGCTCAGATACGCTCGCTCAGTTACAACTCACAAAACGAACTACGCTCTTCTTTTCCAGCTGGGACCAGGACCTTTTTTCTTACTCCTTTCCTCTTTTTGCTCCCTCCCCCTCTCCGTTTTAATAGTGTTTTTAATCAGAAACGTTATCCTGTAGCTCTTAGCCGGACCCCCATCTTCTAGCCTTCGCCTCAGAATTTTTCATCGCTTTCAGGTAGCTCGTTTAAACCAAACCAGACGGCGTTATTAGCCGACCACAAACGGAGCGGAGTAGCTTCGCACGGCATGAATCTCCACGAACGACTAAAATAAGGAGCCGCGGCTAGCCTGAGTATGTAGCCCCACCGCGGGCTTCAGGCTGGACGCATTTTAATTGTCGTAGCCGAATCCTTTAGCTGAATATTTTAGTTTTTTTGCCAGCAAATATTAAAAGAGCTCATCTCACCCGTAAGGTCGAAGGGAAAATTATCACCGTTCCCTTGACGACAGGCTCCAGTCGCGCGCAGAGATGTTTGAATCCAGAAAAGGCTCGCGCAGAGACTCCTCCAGCAGACAAATGAGCGCACTGTATCCACTGTACGACAGTCTAAATGAGCATAATCACGAAGAGAAGGTTATGTGTCTTGAATACGTGTCAGCTATAATTTTTATTAGCCTCTGCCCGCTCTGTCGGCTGTGAGCCTGTATAGCGAGGCTGTTGCTTCAGGCTCTGCCATCACTAGCGCGTAATGTTTTCGCCCACCCGAAATCCGACAAGCCCCGCCCATTCTCTAGTACGACTGGATAGTGCTTGCGAGTATGAAGAATTAGCCAATCGTGATGCAAGAGGCGACAACCTGCTAGCCAAGCCCAGCGCAGGACAGGCGGGATTTGTCGGAATACGGGTGTGACTCGCCAGCGCGGAAAGAACGACGAACTGAGAAAGAAGATCCGATTAACGCGGTTTTCCGCGCGGAGCGAGTTCATGTCTCACCAAAATTTCACTACTACGCTTTTCCTTTTGTTAAACTAAGCCAAGTAAAAACACACCAGGGCCGGAAGTCTCTTAAAAGATGAAGAAGAGAGGAAATGTACGATCTTGCAGCATCGGGTCAATACGTGGCGCACCTGTGAGGTACCTGATAAACATTATCTGGTCCTGTGATTGAAAAGCTTTTTAGAATCTATAATACTACGTGATTTTATATTCACCAGCTATGAAAACTGAAGAAATTGAAAATGGAATTAGGTTAAAACACTAGGTAATAAAGGGATACTTAAATAATAAGAGGTTGAGCTGCCCTTTGTTTTCAGGGCCACTAGTTTCTTTTTTTGGAATGCTGTTAACCCTTTACGGTATGAACTCTACCTGAAAAATGTTTTCATGATTTTTCTAATTGATAATGGTACCAGTAGTATAAGGGGGTACATAGAATTATGTTGCCATCTGGCAACAATACTGACAGTGGAACTGTGATCTGCAATTCAAACAATGCAAGTAAACCAACACACTGCTACAGGACATTGTCAGATTCATCATTCAGGCAAGAAAAGAAAAAAAAACAAGTGCATTTTGGCCATATATGCATAAATGTTTTAAGAATACAAAAAGGCATGTAAATAATTATACTTTATAAAAAAAAAAACAGCTTGGGCTGTAAAGATTTAAAGTCCAAAGGCACCTCATAGCATCTACGCTGATTTCATTCATGAAAAAAAAAAAAAATTCCACAGATTGTGTTTAATTTTTTTTCTTGCAGAACGTAGAAAAACTACGTTGAAAGAGCTCAGCCCATGCTCAGGAGGGCCTCTGATCAGATAGAAATATAGCATATGACACATAAAGGTTTTAATTTCCAAAAGGATAGGGAAAAAAACTAAAAAAAAAAAAAAAAAAAAGGCAATTTGAAATCTGGAAACTACAGCTGACAGTGTATGTCAGGGCAACAAACAAGCCATTAGGTCAAAGGAACTGTGCATAGGTCTTTGAGACAGGATTGCTTTGAGGCACAGATCTAGGAAAGAGTACATAAATCCTGCAGAATCATCTTCCTATAGCTGGCCACCAGTTAAACTGAGTAAGGAAGAGAAGTACTTGAAGGTCACTTGGACAGTCCTGTGTGGAGATGGGAGAACCTACCAGAAAGACAATCATGTTTGCAGTACTCTCTCAATCACTTTAGACAGAAGCCACTCTTCTGCAAAAGACAAATGATAGCTCACATGACCACGAACCTAAAGGACTCTTAGGCACCTAAAGTACTCTCAGGCAATGAAAACAGGTCTGGTCTAGCGAAACCAAGATTTAACTCTCTGGCTTGAATGCCAAGTGCTACATCTGGAGGAAACCAGGCATCGCTTATAATCTAGCTAATTCCATCCTTGGCATCATCATGTTATGGGGTTGTTTTTCAGCAGCAGGGACTAGAAGGCTTGTCAGGACTGAGGGAAAGATGGATAGATCAGCAATACTACTAAGCATATAAGCAAAAAAGCAATATTACTAGAATAGCTTTCCTTCATCTTCAAAATATTAGAAAGTTAAGAAATGCACTGTCGCTACAGAATATAGAAAACTACTTCACACTTTTATTACCTCAAAGATTTAGTAATGCCTTGCTGTCTGCATGTCCCAGCAAAAGCCTAACAAGCTTCAGTTAGTCCACAATGCTGCAAACAGATTGCTTACAAGAACTAGCAAGTTTGACCACATCAGTCCAGTTTTTTGTGAGTGCTATAAGAGCTGTTACGGTCTTGGCCAGTTAAATCATTACACTCTCCGTCAAGCTCCACCCTTATTTCTTTCTCAGCCCTCCAATCACTGCACTGCCTTCAGTTTGTTATCAGTGCACCAGTGTTTGAATTTGAAGCTGCAGCTGTGGTTAAAAGTTGTAACTGAGTACTTTTAAAGTGAAATTCCATCCCACAGAATATGTCAATGTCTACCTGTCCATAGGCTAAAATGGGCTGTGTGAAAAATGACAAAGCAAACATTTAACATCAATGAAGGTAAGACATGAATGGACCGTAAATCATTTTAATGCCCACTGTGGCAATATATTTTTCACTTTCATGATTGGGTTCAGGTTTTTAAGTTTGCGGTGTTGTTTTTCCTCATCTTTGTAAATCTAGGTGTCTGATTTTATCACAGTCATGTTGTCTTCTTTGGGTCCGCCTACTGTGGTAAAATGCTTTAGCCAAAGATGATAAAGTTTGGGTTTTTAAGTTTGCGGTGTTGTTTTGAACATGTCAGCTGTTAGAGTTTTACTTATTATTAAATTGTTATGTCATCTTCTTTGGGAAAAACATGCCTGTGGCGAGCGGACACATGCTTTGCAGTCTTAATAGTAAAGAGTACTGCAGTGTGTTGTGTTCATGTGAATCCAGTGTTCTGGTTGAATATGGTGAGAATATGGTGATATTAACACTAACACTTGAAGTGTAACACTTGAAATAGGTGTGGTGATGACTGCATGGCTGTCATGACAGCCTGATATATAATAATAATATTATATCATTATATAATATTATATATATAATAATAATATTGCAGGACATGTGTTTAAAACTTATTTCTGCCTATACCTTTGATCAACACTACATTGGCTGCCAGTGAAATTCCACATTGACTACAAATTCTGCTACTGACATATAAAGCTCTAAATGTCCTTGACCCTCAGTACCTGCATGAACTTATTTCTTATGATAAAGCTTCATGCCTACTTAGATCACAAGGTGCTGGCTTACTATTAGTACTTAGATTTAATAAAGCTACATCAGTTGGTAGAGCATTTTCATGCAAAGCCCCCTAGCTTTGGAATAACCTCCCAGTCAGTGTTCTAGACCCAGACACAGGCTCAGTTTTTATGTCTACACTCTTAAAAATGATGGTTCTTCAAAGGTTCTTTAATAAAGAAAATGCTTCTATATAGAACCATAAACACTCAAAGAACCCTTTGCATGATTAAAGGGTTCTTGGCATCATGAAAGTCTTCTTCAGATTGAAGGAGAATGTGCTGTAATAGTTCTATATAGAACCTTTCTGGAAAAAAAAGGTTCTACACAGCACCCAAAAGGTTGTTCTATTGTTATGATGTCAAGCTTGAAACAATAGAAAAACCTTTTTGGGTGCCACGTATACGTTCCAACACATGTCTGAAGAGACCTGAAAATAGTGGTATAGCCAGAGAGGCCCTGCAAAGAAGAATGGGAAAAGATCCCAAATTGACATGCCAAGAAGACTTAAGCCTGGCACTCTAAAAAGTGCTGGGTTGAAAACAACTAGATTTGGGGAGCTTTAAACCACATGGCTCAGTCACTATTGGATAGAACATCCAGTAAGTCCACTAAAAGTATCATTACAATAAACTGCATGTTTAGGCTAACAGAAGCAACTATAGATATGGCCAACCCTAAATATAGTTGAGATGTGGGAATGCAAATCATGTATACAATAATAAATCATAATGTTTAAGTAGGTTTTATACAAAAAGAAGTCAATTTATTTATGTATTTTTCACAAAACCTAAACAAATAGCAGTAACAGGATGTAGGGTATGGCCTCAACACCTCAGTCTTTTGGAAGTACTCCTCTGTGTTCACTCAGATTATCCACAGTGGGTTAAATGGGTAGGAGGATATGAAAGGATTTAAAGCCACATTGTTAAATACTATTATATGTTGAACTTATATGGTCACTTGACAAATACAGTGTAATCCTAGAGGAACCATATAGACCCTGTCAAACCTGGCAGGATAACTCATCTGGACTAGGAGTTTTATATGTTTTATATATTGCAGCAGCTGAAACGGGGTTGGGGCTGAACATTAAAACAAAGCGCATAAACTAGAGTTTACTTAGCTGTGTTAGCATTAATTAAACTTTTCCCTACAGACGTGCTACTCTTTATTCAACGTTGCTTTGGCCACAGTAACAGCGACTTCCGCCTGCTGAGGGGAGGAGAAGCTAACTTTAGAAGCTAATGTAGTTGCAGTTACAAACCTTTTATATCTGCCTCTTTGCTGCTGGGAACTGAGATCTGCTTTCTTGTGATAAAGCAGGGGAGCAGAAAAAAACTGGCTTGATAACAAACCAAATGAAACTTCCACAGATGAATCATTAGATGAGGGATAGTGACTTAGAGGCTGGGTAGCTTCCCTTGGCACCTGGATGGGTTGCGGAGGGTGTGGTCTTTTCTGTAGTCACTGAGATTAGTGCGTTACACAGTGCTGCAGGAGTTTTTAAACACTGTGTCCACTTAGGTTACTGTGCTCTATTAGACACTTCTACCTGGTTGGACCACATTGTGGATGAAAAGTCAGAGTCAAGGGCTCATCGGTTGCTGCACATGTTGTGTTGGTCATTCTCTAGTCCAGGGGTGCGCCGCTCTGGTCCTGGAGGGCTGGTGTCCAGCACACTTTGGTGATTTACCTGCTGAAACTCACCTGAGTCAACTTATCTGTTAATGGCCAGGTTTAGGGGGTGTGTTTGAGTAGGGAAACTACCAAACTGTGCTGGATACCAGTCTTCCAGGACCGAAGTTGTGCACCTCTGTTCTAGTCCTTTATCAATGGTCACAGGACACTGCTCACAGGACGTTGTTGGCTGGATGTTTTTGGTTGGTGGACTATTCTTCGTCTAGCATTGACACCGAGGTGTTTAAAAAAAACTCCAGCAGCACAGCTGTGTCTGATCCACTCATACCAGCGCAGCACTCACTAACACGCCACCACCACATCAGTGTTACTGCAGTGCTAATTCACTACCTGCTCTGTGGAGGTCCTGACCATGGATGAACAGAGTAACAGTGGGATAACAACTTGCATGCAGAGAAACAAATGGACTACAGTCTGTAATTGTAGAACTATAAAGTGCCAAAGTGCACCTATATGGTAAGCGGTGTTGATAAAATGGACAACGAGTAAAGATGCAAAGGAGGTGTACTTAATGAAGTGGTCATTGATATATATTTACAAAATTTTGTGACAACCTGTTTATGCTTTTTTATTATGGAGCATTTTGTGCAGATTCATGAGAAAAAAATTAATGTAATCCATTTTAGAGTAAGTCTGTAACATAACAGAATGAGTAAAGAAAGAAAAGAGTTCTGAATACATTTGAAATATACTGTAAAGTTTACATTTACCTTAATCGATATGTTTTCTGAGCTTGCCTGAGCACAAATCTGAGAAAATTATTCAAATTGATCAAGCCATATGGCAAAAAAATGATAATAGTTTAGTCTTTGGTCACAGGGAACCGTCAAACTGGGTATTTGAAATAATGTTAGGCACATAATACTGTGAAATTAAAGGAGAATAAGACACAGCAAACATAGTACTTTAAGTGAAGGCTCTTTTATTTGAACAGGCAGCCAGGGAGAACCACCATTCAGCACTGCTGAAATGGCCAAGATAGCAGGCAGGTCACCTCTAGCCGTACAACTCTTCCTGACGGTAGGCACTAACACTGCACTAACTACCCAACAGCCCAGCACAGAATAGCACAAATAAAACATACACATCTTTAAGATAACAACAACTTTTTTACAACATCTAAAGCCTCTACTGGCACCTGTGCTTCCCATGAGCCTGTGCATGTGGCAAGATGCTACAGTACATCACATACATGAGAGTGTTAAAACACACAATACCAAATCAGTCAATCAACTAAGTCAATCTAACAATAACTGTAGCAGCAAAACTCTTAAACAAAAGATACTCAAACTTTACCCAGGTTTGCATGAACACCTTTGGAACTGCACTGAGCACTACATCTCATATATACAGTCTTTTATCCAGGTCTTTCACAGCAACTTGGCAGTACAAACCTAAAATGCAACTGTCATATCAATACAGAACTTGCTGTAAAATGCGCAGCATGCCCTGTTGTAGATTATGTCTCCAGAAGACTATGGCTTACGGGTGGGGTGTTCACAAATTAGACAGTTCTGTAACAAACAAAGGCGCTTAAACACTTATCATGTTTGATGCAAGCCAATCAAAGTTTTTCTTTAGTTTGATCAGTTTTATCAGGTGTGAACACACCACCTGGACTCGGGTGTGCACTAAACCACTGAATCATGGTCCAGCAAAGTGAACCCTGATTCATTTTGCTGCTGGTGATGCATTTTTAAGATAATTTGCACTAAATGAGAGAATTCAACATCAGAGTATACTTTCCGCCTTTAATCAGTGCTGTACTGTCTGCAAAATCTGCTTGTTTGAATATAGACAGAGGTCAACAAACTGGTCCTCAGGTTCCGTAGATAGTATTCATATTTTTGGTCCATCTTTTCTGAGTTTCTTTTCTAGACCTCTGGCCTAGAACCTCATGTCATTCTTGCAGCACATGCTGCTGCTAATAACGGCAGACAAGCAAAAAATAATAGCAAAGAAAAAATTAATTTTGGCACATGGATCACAGAATGTATTTTTAGCTAGGCACCAGCACCCTGATTGGTTAAATTCTAATTGACAAACCATTCAATCATAAAGAAGCAAAGATCAAGTAAGGTTTCTCTTTTTTGCTTTGATTGGGATTCACACATGTTAAGTGTCTATACATGCAAAGTATAGGTAGGATAATTTATATCAAGAATATATGTGAGAGATTGATCTGGATTTTATACAGTGATAGTCCAGTGAAAGTTAAAAATGGTCTAGTGTGAAAGTAACAGCATGATTTTATCCCTGCCAAACATCTGACCAATCAGCAAATGCCCATGCATGTAATTTGGTGGACCTAAAGGGGAATTGCACAGATTTTTCTACATCAAACATTGCTCTATTATAACAGGCACAACTTGCATGCTTATAATTGTATATACACTGTCAGAAAAACAGTTAATCAAGGTACAGTGCAAATGTGCCCACAGAGGTAAAACAATGGTTTTAAGATCCAATTATGTGCTTTAAACAAGTTTTTTTCTGAGAAAATGTGCATATTTCTACCTTTTTATGACCTAATGTTTAAGAATTGAACAATCAAATAAAAAGCCTAGAGAGTGTTGTCAATACAATTTAAAAAATATAATTTCAGTGAATTATGGTTCAATTATGTCCTCTAACTAAAGGTACTGAAGACGTACCCAGTGACAAGAGTGGGGAGAGATTATGGTCTCACAAGGCCCTTGTGTGCCAGGATCTGTGGAGGTATCCCTCACCCCACCCCCACCCCCCCACACAGTCTAACAGCAATGGCAAAAATTACAGAAAAAAATTGGACCTGAAAAATAATGTTAATAAACACCTCATGTTTGTTTATGTGCACTTTGAACAGCACTGGAGGGAAAAAAGTAAATTCTCAATTATTGTGCCTATTATTTCCTCCCCAGTGGTATTTCTGCACAGTTTGGGCTTTTAATTATTTTAAATATGGTCAGGTTATCGGCTGAGGGGCCTTTGTTTCATTAGTTAGGCTATTGGTTCATCTAATGTTTACACCTGCAGTGGACTGTTCTCAGTCTTTGAACCATCTCAGGCCTTGTAGTGTCAGGCCTTCCAAAGCTCTGGGCACTGTCCCCACTGGCCTGGTCAGTAATATATCATTGGCCAGCAAGGCAACTGCCCCACTGGTAGTTTATTACCTTTTTTCTGAAAGTGTACCGCTAATGATTATGTACCTGAAAACAGATTTTAATAAATCCCTTTAGGAGATGGTCCGAGATACGTTTGGAAAATGGCCCTTTTCTCCTATTTTTTGCCTAATTTCGTTGTAATGCAACTTTGGTTATTGCTGTTTTATTTCATGCTGATATTTGCACACACAGCAGCATAACTGTGCTGCTTGGCAGATGCAAAATGTTTAAAAGGTTTAACCAACTTTGCATTGGAAGAGGTAGGGTTCCACTTAGGGGGCGTTAATTACATAAGAGACATTGGGCTGTGATCATCATAGATCTAAAATGATTACCTATAATAAAGCCCATGCAAATGAACAACATTCTTAACTTGACGTCTGTCACACAGAGGCTCACTTTGACCACAGGCCCCAAACAACTGTTTGGTTTGCTTGCCCTCTAGCTTCACCTCTGAGTATATCAGCCTCTGTGCACAAAGAAAAACACTGGCAAACCATGATTGCAATTTAAGTGTATTTGCTGTTGACCTCAATTTCCAGTGTCTTAAATGAAGTTATGATAATAAATGCAACTGGATTCTAAGGCATTAGAAAGAGTTATTAAAAAATACTGTTCAATTTTCTTACTGCATTCCATTGGACAGGGTGTTAAATATAGCTTTGTGGTGCCAGACATTATCCCGTGATGATTTGGGGGCAGCTTTAGCTATTTCTTTGGCTAATAACTTGGGCAATGTTGAAAACCACACCATCAGCCCCCTACTTTGAACTTGCCTTCACAAGGTGTTGGATAGGTTTAGAAATCTCACACTCAGTTTGGTTCCACCCACATTTAGCCCAGAATTTCTCATAGTTATTACCAAACGTTCTTGTTACAAGATCATTGCTATGTAAGCACATGCACAGAAAGGGAAATTATTATATAAAAACTACATAAAAAGTTTAAATTGCCAGGAAAATCTCCCACTTTATTTTACCTTTGTATAGCTGTTTAGTGATATCAGCCAGTCAGCAGTTCTAGTACTTTTTTTTTCTTTTTTCCCTTGCTAGCTTTGTTGATGTTCACAAGGGTGACTTCTTAACATTTACATTGACAATCATTTGCATAATTTGAGTTGGGGTTTTGGAATATAGGTTTAGGAAGTACAAGGAGTTGCTTCCACATGCTAATATTTAGGACTGCTTGCTTCAGACTAGCAGCCTTTGTTGGGATCATGAAGTAACTTAGCACTGTACAGAACTGTACCAGCTGCTCCTTTAATTTTCTGAAACATATTAAAAGTTTTAAACAACTGTTTTAAATTACACAAAAACAATTTTCTTGCTAATACATCTATCAAATCATTCTAATATGATGCTAGAAGGTTTTAAATAGTAATAGGAAGCTGTGAAAACATATATATATATATATATATATATATATATA
>JAILXH010047816.1:0-14803 GCA_023558415.1 Piaractus mesopotamicus
ACCACCTTGGCACAGGAGCAAGCAAGCTTTGCATACAAATGAGTGTATCCTGAGTGTGAGTGATGTTGCACCAATATAACATTACGATGCTTGAAGACACTTTGACACTTTGTGGCACTGTACAATATGTATCACTAAATTTAGCTCTTCTGAGATTTGCGAAAAAGCTGGAATGGACAAGATTGACCAGCAAAACACTACGTTTTAAAAAAGGCACAACCCTCTAATGCTGCTTTTAAGTGGTCCCGGTTTTATCAGATAAACAAGTTTCCCACCAGAAGGCACCGCAAGAACACCCTTTAAGTTGGGTGCTTTTCGACACAGCATATATTGTGACATCGACACTATTTTAACCAAATGATGGAAGGCAATCAAGCAAACTGGTAAACTACATTTCAAGCATTGAAGAATCCAAACCTTGTCCCAAACCAGGGAACTAGCTGTATGTCTCGGGAATTGAAGTTTATTTCTTGCGCGCAGGTACCAGACACCTAGCCAGCCCGTAAAACAATGGACTGACACTGTTTTATAGCTGGACTAATGCCAAAATTAGGCCCAGCCAATACATGACAAGTCACAGGTGTGACAGACGTGACAAAAACAGGCAGAACAGAATGTTCTAAATACAATCACAGTACAGGGACACACAGTACTGAATATAATGACATATAATACAGCACTACACACATTACAGAGCTATACGTTCCTTCAGCATGTACAGTTAACCTACACTATATTTCTCTTGCACTAGTCTTCACCCTCCCAACTTGTTGGCATAGTGTGTTTTGGAGAGACTTAGCTAACAGATGGAATTAGCAATGATTAAGACACAATTTCGCAAAAGTGTCTTAGTGCTGGTGCAACATCTTAACTGGTGGTTAGTGTTCACTGTGATGCCTGCTCTAAAATTTAAGAATCATCGTTGCGCTCACATGCTTTAAAAAGGAACAGGAGAGCAAAGAATTATAAAAATACATACATTAAAGAATGTAAAAAATACATTCATAAAATAACAGCATCTTATTAATAAAATAATACTTAAGATGCAATTTATGCAGTTACACACTGGCTCTTGTTGTTGTTTACAGGCTCTTTTATCTTTCATGTTCTATAAATACTGACCATACCCATGATATACTCAGATAAGTGTGACTGTGATATAATTTATCACAATAATAACCTCATATTATCCACTCCTACGGTCCAAAACAAAATGTCCACTCTAACTGAGCCAATGATAATCACAAATTGTTAGTAAGCTTTGCTCCAGTACCAGCAGTGCCCATCGCTGACCTGCCAGTCAGGCCGCAGTGTTGTAATTCACACAAAATCATTTGGCACAGTGGATGTAAATTGTTATGTGCAGATTACACTTTACACTCTGATTGTTTTCCCCATCAAACTCTGAAATCAGTAAATAGATAGAAGTTTGTACGCAAAAATAATAGTGTTTAGCCTACGTGGGGCGAAAAACGCAATCCAATTTCGCTCTTGTTTGAGATGGAGATGAAATCTGTCGGCCTCTTTCAAATGCATCGTAGCTATTGTGCAAACACCTTGAAATATTCATCCCTGACTGTCCTGGCTTTATTTCTTTCCTCCCCCCTCCAATCTGGCACCTAACGCTGCAAAATTAAAATGCTAATATAACCGCCGGACAGACGGTGAGAGGAAAAGTTGATTCTGTGTTTTGAGAAGCTTCAGAGAAGTTTTCTGCCTCATGCAGGCCGCTAGATGGGCGGTTTTGGGGGAATTACATACGGCTAAAGTGAGACAAAGACAAAAGGCTTGTGGGGAGTGGGGTTCTGGAATAGTTGAGAGCGTTCAGTATGTGCCTGTTGTTGTGGTAAACTGGTTGATGGTAATATCTCAGGAGAACTTGCAGGAGTAATGGAGCTATTAGCGTGATTAGCCCACTCAGTGAATGCGGGGGTTAGTCATACGGTGCAGCAAGAGAGGCTGGAGGAGTTGCTAATGAAGTGATGGAGGCAGCCGAGAGAAGCTTTATTTCTTTGTAGGAGTTGTAGTCGTGTGTGTGTGTGTGTGTGTGTGAAAGTATTTTTTGCATAATTATAAATACTTTGTATATGTGCTAACAGCAGTGTGCACTATTAAAGGAATGCTTTACTCTAATTTACATAGCTTCACGCTTAGTCTAAACAACATAGACAGGTCTGCAAGACCTTAATGAAGACCTGGAAGTTTTGAGGATGTGCTTTATATGGCCAAAAGTATGTGGACAACCCTCTTAATTATGAAATTCAAATTTTCAGCCACACCATTACTAAAAGCTGTGTAAAATCGAATACACAGCGATGTAATCTCCATAGACAAACACTGGCAGTAAGATGGGTCACACTGAAGAGCTTGTCTTTAAAAGTGCCACTCATGTCACCTTTGCTACAAGTCACTTTGTGTTTTCAACCGAGAAGCTGAAGTCTGTGATCACTATACAGTGCAATAAGGTTGTAAAAGCTACAGAGGGAAAAAAATGTGTTAATGCCCGTGGTTTTGGAATGGGATGTCCAGCAAGCTTACAGGTGTGCTGGTCAGGTGTCAACATACTTTTTCCCATAGTATTTACAGAAACGATTTGGGTGACTATTGACTTATAGTGTTTGTGCATGATTTATTTGAAGAAAGCTGCAGTTGGGCTGCACGTTTTATCTCAGCATGGCCCTCTGTGGAGTGGTGTGAATTGTTTTCATAGCAGGGGCTTCTCTCTGCTCCCCATTCACCCCTCATTGCTCACTAGCAGCTCAACACGGAGTCAATAACATTTCACACACAGGGAGCCAACAGTGTCCTAGTTGATGTGATAACAGTGTTATGAGGGAAGTTATTTTGTTTTATTTTATTAATTCTAAATATTCTAGTCTGCTACTGGCAGAACGACCACCACTGGGCCTGAAGAAACGAGCTACCTCGATGCAAGTGTGTGATGCTTTTGGGAAAGAATTTACCCAGTGCTAATTGGTTGTCCTAAGCTTCCATTACTTGTTAGCTACATTAGCCTTGCAGCTCCAATGCAAAACTGTAGATCTGATATTTTTTTTCTTCTTTTCCAAAACTATTTATTTTAAAGAAACAGCTCCACATCCATTTTGAGATTTTCTGTGTGTGCTTGAAGGGGAACTTTTCCTTCTGTTACCCACAGCACATTCATAGAGGACCTGTGAAAAACTGTAAGGAATGTTTTTACCTGGCTCTAAAGCCTAACCCAAAAGTAGAACCTCCTTGTCACATCATCTGTCATCTACAACTGGGGAACATTCCTTATTTAAGAGTGCAGAGTGGAAGGCCGCTTTGGTGGGATCATGAGGACTTAAACCTGCCAGCTTGTGATTATGGACTGTCACAGACTCACCACAGTCTCCACAATCATTTAACCCCTTATACTCCAGGCTTTAGTTATTAATTTTAAGGTTTATTTAAGCCAGGGGTGTCAAACTCAACCACTAAATGGGACATATTAAAAAATCTCAACAAATGCGTGGGCCAGCTGCGTTTTTATTTCATTTTAACTTAACATCCATGACCCAAACAGGCCATTGTTTATTCAAAATACGGCAAAACTGTAACAGTAAAACGGACATTGAATGCTTATTCAAAAATATACTGAAGAAATGTAATTGTTTTAATTGTTTAAATTGGTTTAGGTAGGGTTTTAAAAACTGCCTATTTGCTTGAACTAGACACCAGACATCTTTTCTTTTTGTGTAAGTGATGATTGTTGTTGGGGGAAGGGGATCGGAACAAACACTATGTTGCAGTGCATGCTGGGGGTTGTAGTGCAGCTCAGGTTGAAACGGGCTAATAATAATAGAAAAATAAAAAATAATAGGATTGTGTCACGGGCCTGATGTGGCCCGCGGGATAACACCCGCGATTTAAGCAGTAGAACACTCAAGGTTGTGTGTTATCACAAATAAAAACAATGCTGTGATTTGGTTCTATGGCACAAGCTGAAAGCAAGTTAACATCATGGCTATCAACACCCAACATTAAGTGTTCTTCTGCCTTTATACAAGTGTTCTTGTTATTCAGCAACCAGTGGTCAGTGGAGTGAATTAGCCATGGTAAATAATAATGCGCTTTTATTAGATAAAATGCAGGTACAACACTTTTCAACCAGATTATGTGGCTGGATCTGTCTGTTTTAAACGACCCTGAGTAGTGCAACCGTCTAACCGTTGGTTCTGTCATCAGGAGATCATGAGTTTGATCCCTGGTGATGCTACAGCCATCTGTGCCCGGGAGTCCAAGAGAGCCCAACTGGCCATTACTCTCTCTGAGTGGGTAGGATGGCCCTCTTTCCCCATCACTTGTTGATGCTAGCCAGAGCAGGCGTCTGTTACCTGATATAACAAATCGGTTAGCGTTCTCCTCCAAGTGCATTCGACTGTCCAATGACGTTGCACTAGTAGCAGTTAGAAAAGATGCGGTGGCGCTTCACAGGTCTCAGAGGAAGCCTGTGTTAGCCTTCACCCTCTAAGTGCTGGAAGTATCATGTGACTGGGGGAGTCCTAACTAGTGGGTGGAATTGGATACGGCAAAAAAAAACAAAAAACCCAGTGATCATTAAAACTAGAACTAGTATTTAATATGTAAATATGTTGCATTATGTATTATTCTGTATCGCAGCACTGAACCCCTCAGCCTCATCTGTTTGACAAAATTCATGATTTTTCCTTTTTATGATTTCATTCATCATTGTCCTCTCACTACATTACCCAGCATGCATTGTACAAATATGTTATACAGGGAATATATGTCACATCATCTGTCATCTACAACTGGGGAACAGGGAATATATATATTAGGAATATATATATTGGGAATGTGATAAAGTAATTCTGACTGCTAGCCACTGATCTGTAGGCTAATAAATACAGAAATGATATTTGGCTTCCTATAAGAAACATTGGCTATCTGGCTTCCGTCTGCTTTAGCCAACTAGCAGAAAAAGGTACCGCCATAATGTGTCATCAGAAGGGGCTTTTTCTAGTCTTTAAACTGGTAAATCTCACTGTAGAGACTACTGTGTGACCACTTTTGGAGGCAAGTAGGTGAGTTTACAGATGTATTGATAGTTAAAATTTTCATTTTGACTAGAGAGCTGCTCTGAAACTAATGTTTGTTTTGTGTAGGAACTGCCGACAGGTCTTTACATTTTAACCTTTGTGTGGTGTTGATGTGTTTGTTACTCAGTGGTCTGGTGGACCCACCACATTATTGTTTTTTAAACCAATACAGCCAAAACAATTTATGTAAAAATGCCAGATGTTTAAATGTCACACATGGCCAGTGTAGGGTTCTCCTTTAGCAGCTGTTGCCAGTCAGCAGCCTGTCCATGTTGTCCACCCCCACTCACACACACACACATACACACACACACACACACATACACACACACACACACACACACACATATGCAAACACTTACACACACAGACACACACACACACACACACACTAACACCAGGCCATGTAGGTGAAGAACAGAGTGAAGACACACAGCACCTCCGCACTTTTGTTCCCCGCGGGTTCACCCAACACCACATGTAATATAAATGTTCTTCACAGAAAATGATCAAAGGCTGAGGAATCTGAGGTTGAAATAATAGTAAATAACATCATTTTTTCTTTTCATAAACATTGGAAATGGGTCCCACACAAGGGTTAAGAAGTTAAGATACAGCTGCCATTGGTTCTTCAAACTACAAACTTTCTGAAGCAAAAACAAAAGTTATTGTAAATGTAATTGCATCCTGAACCACAACTTCATCAACCAATTAAAAACGATTGTTTTAGGGTTGTAACATCATGTGGACTTCTTGTATCTGTGGTCAAGCTTCAAAGACGTTTTTGTTTGTTCATTTGTGTGTGAGGGAAAGAGAGAGAGAGAGAAAGAGAGAGAGAGAGAGAGAGCAGGAGTAGATTGATGGAGTAGGCGGGGAGGCTGCACACACCGGCAGCAGGGGGAATTTATCGACCACTTACTATTGACAAAGCTTCAGATATGACTCGAACCGCTGCTCCAGCCCATCTCTCTATCAGGACCTTCAGACTGTGGACTGTGAGCGTTATGGCCAGAGCAGAACGACCCGGCGCTTTTCCAAACACCACCAAACCCAAACGTACGGCTGTTGGGCCATAACCTGTGTGTGATTGTCTAGAAGGTTCACACTGACCTAGAACATTCTCCCCGTTCACACGGTTCTAGAATATTCTCTCCGTTCACACTGTCCTAAAATGTTCTCCAAAGTTCACACTGTTGTAGAATGTCCGATTCCATTCTCACTGTTTTCGAATGTTCTCCCCTATTCTCATTGTTCTAGAACATTCTCCCCGTTTACAATATTCTAAAATTTTCTTCCACATGCACACTGTTCTAGAAAGTTCTCTCTTCTTCACACTGGTTCTCAAAATCCCCATGTACACTGTTATAGAATGTTCTATTCACAAAGTTCTAAAATGTTCTCTCCATTTACAGTGCTCTAGATTATTATCACCGTTAGTACTGTTCTACAGTGTTCCCATTTACACTGTTCTAGAAGGTTCTCCCGTATTCTCATGGTTCTAGAACATTCTCCCCATTTACACTGTTCTACAATTTTCGCCCACATTCACACTGTTCTACAATGTTCTCTCTTGTTCACACTGATTCTCAAAATCCCCATTCACACTGTTCTAGAATGTCCTCCCCTATACTCATGGTTCTAGAACATTCTCCCCATTTACACTGTTCTAGAACTTTCTCCCACATTCACACTGTTCTAGAATGTTCTATTCTATTCACAGTGTTCTAAAATGTTCTCTCCATTCACAGTGCTCTAGAATATTCTATATCTAGATATTCTCTAGAATATCCCTATTAGCACCGTTCTACAATGTTCTGCCCATTCAAACTGGTGTAGAATTGTTTAGTAGGTTCTCCCTTGTTCGCACATTGACGTTGCTCTTGAATGTTGTCTGGCACTCATACTGTTCTAGAGTGTTCTCCTTCTTTCACACTGGTTCAGAATGTTCTCCCACGTTCAGACTGTTTGATGTTCTCTATTCATACTGGCTCATTTAGTGTGTCATTTCTCATGGGTAGTTCTTTAAAGAACTATTGTTGTAAATGAGGTGTGCAAGGGTGAAGAACCTTTTAATTGTTTTTATTATTTAAAGAATCTGCATTAATGTAAAGATTAAAGTTTTGTTCAATAAGAAAGGTTCGGTTCCTCGTACATACAAGCAAGGACCATTTGGGAACCTTTATGTTTAAGATTGTACTCTGTAATGTTCGTATGATACATGCGATCATTCTGATTGCAGTAAACTACAGGAAGTATATGCTGAGATGTGTCTTCTGTTATAAATAGAGAACAGCTGAAGGAAGCGTAATGGTCAGATTAGTCGATTAATCAAGTAATAATTGATAGGTTACTCAATCATAGGAATAATCATCATTTACAGCCTTGTGTTTGTGAGTGTGTGTCAGAACAGACCATGAGTGACCAAGTACTACTCACAAAATCTCATCTCAAAACTAGAAGCAATTCTGCAGGGCACTCTGCTCCAGCTATTTCCACCAAATGACATGGAAATGACACCTCTCTGTAGTACAGGCTGGAGTGCATTTTGTGAGTTCAGACTGTTCAGTATATAGCTGTAGAATGAGGAGAGGTTTTGAAATATTTCGAACCCGATGGGACCTGACAGTATGTTTCAGGTTTTGGTTGGGTTCAGACAACATTTCCCAAATATTTGCTCGGGTCAGTTTCAAATATTATGTTTGGGCTTCTCACAGGCCCAGTCCCATTTCACTCCTCGCCTCTACCACTCTACCCTTACCCCTCAGTTTTGCGCATTCATCGCTAGGGGTAGGGTGTCCCGATTTTTGTTGAGATAGAGGGGTGGGGCGAAGTGTTAGGGCTACACAGAGGTTTTTCAGCGACTCACTCCAAACAGAGTGTTATGAGAAAAGAAGAAAAATCAGCAAGATGGCTGTGAGTATTTTCTCTGTTAGAGAATCACAATAATCATTGTATTATCTTAGTTTAATGTCGCTTCAGTGTATTATTGTCCTTTTCTTCACAGCGAGCATAAAAATGTGTAGTTGTTTCCTGATGTCTTGGTAGCTAGTTAGCTAAATGTCATGTTCCACCTTAAATGGAATGAGAAAATTCGAACAAGAAGCTGGCGAATAGCTGACTTCAGCTTCATATGACAGAAAAATTAGGGGTGGGTGATAATAAATAATTGTTGTGTCCCCCCCTTTGAAGACATATGATTCTCTAAATGTAAAGCCCAGCAGTGACGTTTGCTGTACTTTACCCTCCTCAGCTGTCACTGCAGACTGGCAGGGTTGCCAACAGAGCAGCGCAAGTAGCTGTTAATGAAGTGATGCTCTTTTTATTTGAGGGTCCCATTTCATAGGGAAGATTTCAGCCACTACTCCTTATAACTCAGTTCCAAGGGGCAAGATGACACTTGAAAACCAGGGGTAGGGGTAAAGATAAGAAATGGGACTGGGCCTAAAAGATTTTCAGCTTTAATTTTTCTCCTTACTTTTACCTTACCATAAATAGTTTGGACTACGGTAGTCGTACACTACATTCAGACTGGAACAGAATTTTGTCATGCTGCAATCAGACTTTTGTAAGGCTGTAGTCTTACTGCTCCAGACTTTCTAGTCCTGGGTTTTGTAATTTCACTGGTAGGCGTGACAGTAGGTGGCTAGTTACATCAGTAGTTCAAGTAACTGGACTGGAGACTGGTTTCCAGCGCTGCAGTTGAAGACTTCTCTCTAGATTGTATAGAGGGACAGAACTGGAGATGGAGCTCTGGTTAGATCTGCTTTTCGCTAGAAGTCATGACCCCCCCAGTGAAGAACCAAGAGACTGAAGAATAAGGAGGAGATGGGTAGGTGGTTGGATGCCAAAGCTGTCACAAGAAACAGAAGCTAGAGATGGAATATATTGAAGGTTAGATAGGGGGATGGAGGAGTTCCAGGCATGGTCTTCCCCCCAAACTAAAGTTATTTCATAGCTCGTATGTAGCACAGTCGCTGCACAGTTGATCTGGGAGGGCCTCTTAGGTCTACAGAGTAAATAAGAGTCAATAGGTCCATTTCCTTTGAGTATCCTTGGGTGAGAGAATTAGTTTGATTACTCATTTGAAAGTGTTTGTAGCCAGATCGCTGCGGTCCCCAAAGCTACCCATATCCCCTCCACGCAGTCGATTCAGCCCCATGCTAGCTCAATGCGCTCCAAGCAATACCTATTACTCATACGCTGTCAATTAAGGTAATTTATTGCTGTAATTCTGCCCCGGTATGAATGGTGGCGGTTCAGAGTTTGTAAATACTTTGAAGTTAATTGAGGGCATCAGTTCCTGGGAGAGGCGTGTGTATGTGTGTGTGTGTATGTGTGAGAGTGTGTTGCGTGGCAGTGCATGGTTGCCAATTAACAACTCCCACCTCCTTGCCACCAATCACAAAAACAACTCGCAGGCCCAACGTTTAAAGCTTTTCCATCCGCCAGCGTATTTCTGACTCCTCGGATTTACGAGTTTTTTTCTGGAGATGTCATTGCGTGGGTTAATTTCACTTTCTGCCGCTGCGCAGTCGGTGTCAGACAAGCTCAGGAAAAAAAGCCTTTCAGTGCATCTTCCAAGAAGAGGGCGATGTTTTATTCAGCGGGAGTCCTCCGACTCTTCTAGCCATGGACCAATGAGAAAAGGAATTTCTTTCGCACTCTCTATTAAGTAACAACCTTGACCTATCGCTGTCTTCCTTCCTTTTCAATTTCCTCTCACTTTTGTCTCCTTTGACTGGCCTCCTCCTCTTTCCCGTCTTGTTACGCTCACTCTTTCATCTCATCACAGAAACATTCCCTCCTTCTCTCTCTCTCTCTCTCTCTCTGTCTCTCTGTCTTTCCCTCTCTCTGTTTCCTACACTTCACGCTCTCCGTCTCTCTTTCCAGAACCCGGACATCGTGCTGGTCCACTACCTGAACGTACCGGCCATAGAAGATTGCGGAAAGCCGTGTGGGCCTATCCTGTGCTCTATCAACACAGATAAGAAAGAGTGGGCCAAATGGACGAAGGAGGAGCTCATCAGCCAGCTCAAGCCCATGTGTGAGTATTTACACCCACTTTCAAAGCATCTTAGACAAAGAGTACGAGCAGATCTCCCTGTGTTCAGACTGAAGTCAATTACATGCTGTTATCACTGCTCCAGTATCCCCCGCTCTTGATCTAGATCTAATAAACTTGCTATAAAAAGCAGTATCGCTTACTTAAAAGGCGTCATGCAATTAGAGACTGCACATTTATTCAGTTGTCCTTAGCTCTGCAGGCCCAAGTGGATCTGTAGATCCATTAAAAAAAAAAGTTTTAGGGACAGAATAGTTTTTAAATAGTAGACAGAAATCAGGTTAGATGATTTTCCCACTTATGTGGTCATGTGTCCCCAAATGTGGTCAGTCACTTGTGCATTATTCTGTAGTCAGCATTGTGCCTATATTAGGAACTCTAAGGCCTCTAAGTCCACGTGTCCAAATATTTTTAAAAACAAGTTTTTTCCCATTTTTTAAAAAAATCTTTGTCCACACCAACAGCATTTTTGAAAATCTCTACATCCACACGAGAACAGAAAAACGACTCAAAAACGTTCCAGCCCAGTAGGGGGCAATAATAGCCCTTAAATTTTGATGTCACTCACCTCAAGAAAAACACTGAGCGTGCGCACTGTCCTAATTGTTGAGCTCGCTGTGAAGCTAAAACAGAGCTTTTCTAATAAGGTGGTGGCGTTTTACAAACAATGAAGACCTGCAGGCCTTCAGACTTACACACATCAATAAGTCTAATTTTACTAGAAAATAAAAACTTAAAAAGTGAAAGAAAACATCCACACAGTCCTGAAACGCTGAATTTTTCTAGCTTGTCAAGTCATATGTTTTTAGAATCATGTAGTTATTTTTAATAGTTGCAGTCAAAGTTACACACCCCATTTAAGGGAACTGAGCAGAGTTTATACTGCCTCCACATAACGCTGTAAGGAAACAGTAAAGCCAAACTACAAACATGTTATCAACTCCCAAATCCCCCCAAATTGCCAAGCACACAGAAACAACCCAGTCGTCAGTTATATTTCAGACAGAGTTCTTCATACTTAATAAATCAAAACAGCTACTGGCAAGATAATGGCGCTATGTCAGAATATTGAAAAAGCAGCATTTTGCCCGTCCACACAAGAACACTGAAAACACACACACACAACCCGCTCATCCTTCTGAGTAACACTGAAATGTTTCCTCCCTGGAGAGTGTTTGTGTTTTTTTTAAATATCAGTTTACAGTGACCAAAAATGCCATTTTCATGTTGAAACCAAAAGACTACATTATCAAAAATATCCAGTTTTGAATAAACGGGGAGTCTAAGTAGAAAAAAACAATTGCTGCCGTAGCGCCCAGTGATAAACAAACTGCTCAAAACATGATATATTTTGTTCTGGGTAGATTTACCCCAAATGTCACTGGATCCTCTGATTTACAAGATTGTTTAGGAGTAAACAGTAAGAATAGTGCTACATATATGCTATAAGCAAGCTGGCGCTTCTGCACACGTGTAAGTCTGCTGTTTAACACTGTTACTCTAACACCAGCAACTCAAACTGAAGGCTGCTACTGCCAAAGCAACCTAACAGCCACATTTGACAAAGCTTGCTGGTCTGTGTGGGGTATTTTGGCAAGTTTGCCAGTGTATGATGATCAGTTCCATGCACAGCAGTGTGAGCTTGCATGTAGTAATATTCGTATTTCAGCTCCTTAATGACCTCATAATCCAGAAGATCCAGCAACATTCAGAGGAAACATGTCAATATGGCAAAATGTTTTGGGTTTGGAGCATTTTTGTTTACCACATAGCTGCAATTTTACCCATAAAGAATGTGCTGAAACCTGGAGCTTCTAATAAGTGTGTGCCGCTGAACACAGAACGACGGCATGAGGCACCAGTTAACTCTGTGCAAACTGTATGCATAAATCCTCACACTTGCCTGAAACTGAACTTGACAAGTTGTTAAGTAATCTCAACTAGACTTGTTTATGTGGTTTCTGACACTGGGCGACACACTGTTACCTACAACAATGGACAAGCGGATGCTGCATAGCTAACAACAGTATTAGCAGTCATTTCAAAGCTTGAATTTGCCCACATTTTTATCCATTTTCATAGTCAATTGTAAGTCATACAGCGTCCAGAACAACAAACATGATCTACTACTCAATTCCGCATAAGGGGAAAATTGTGCAAGTTAGATTTTTTTCACCACAATATTCCTTTAAAAGTGGGCCCCCACCACAGCCTCCAAGTGCGGAGAACTGACGACACTCGTAGGGCCGACACTTCTGAAGATCACTCCTGAGTGAGTCTGACAAGACTCCTTGAGCCCGCTGTACAGAAGATTGACTCGCTCAATACATTGACAGGTAGCTGTCATTTTCGATGTATGGCTCAAAGAGAATGATGAACACGTACTGCAAGCGAGATGAAACTTTAAAAAGTCATACTGCAGGACTTTCTGCAATGACTCAGAGTTGACTTTAGTCTCGTCTTGCGCAGACAAGTCCGTCGAGTGGCCAAACAGGCCGAATTGCAGCCGTTCGCAGCCGTTTCGTCTGTAGTCCGTAAAAGTGTCCGTAATATTTGAGTGACTTTTAAATCTCAACACACTTCACTGCATCATTAACTTCATGATGTGCTGTGGCAATAAGGAAAGGGCAAGCAAACACCACTCACATCACAATCTCTTTCACTGACCTTCCCTCAATAATGAGTCTTTTGTGGTGCTATACTGCCGTCTAGGGGTGAGGAAGTGCTGTTGCAAGGGTTATTTTTCACAGAGTCAGAGGAAAACTGAGGATTTGCTGACTCTTCTGTCCTCGCTCACCAACATCCAAGTCATGCATTTTGAATGAGTCGGTTATGCACTAGATACTCGGATGAAATGTGCCTGCTGGAGTGGCCCACATGTGCACTGGGCCATTATTGGGTCATTCAGTGCTGTGTAAGGTTGAATCCTTTTACCATTTCACCCTCTTATTACAGTGTGGATATTAAATTCAGGGTGAATGTCTAACTCTAACCTTTGAGTAATATTATTATTGTAAGGTTTATTTATTATTAGGGTTTAAACTCAATTAGTCAAATAAAAATGAATATTAAAATGAACTGGTAGTCATTAGTCTCATTGATGGTCATGCATATTTTAAATTCTCCTACAACTCTGACAGCCAAAAAGAGAGCCTGATCAGCAATAGGGACTAAACTAAACCTATTAATTTCTACTACCCAACTAGTCATCATTTACCATAAGCCTTGGCGTTGTGTGACAATTTTATGATGAATGGGCTCATAGAATATCTCCAAAATGACTTACAAGAATCTTTTTTTAGATTAACTTCCATTGTAAGTAAAAAAAAGTTTTATCTTTCTCCTGAAAAGTTAACATTTGGATATGCAAGGTTTTGCTCTGACAGCGATGATTTGATAGGTAAATATGTAGTTCTTACAAGTAATTTTAAAAGTAATGCTTTGTACATAGTAACTTGTATGAAAAGTACCAGGTAGGTACAGCAATTACTTCATTATACTACTTATATATCGCAAAGTATGCACCAAGCATTACTTGTAAGTACTACATATTTATTCCTTGCTAATGAAGTACTGCTGTACATACCTGTTACATACTTTTAAGTACTACATATATACTTACTAAATACTAGATACTTACCGCACTAAATAAATAAAGTAAAAAACCTATTTAATTCCTCGGTTATGCATGTCTGTTGTGACAGTAGCCTTTGCTGCTTCACACATTTTACACACAACTCTGTGAGTGAGAACACTCATCGCATTGAAAGTGGTTTTACAGGTGAGTAGCAAAAAAGAATATCTTTTGAGCTGTGCACTTGTATGTGCTTTGGAGTTGGCTTTATAGCAGAGTGGTTAAGTCACTGGCTGTACACTTAGGAGAGGTTTGAACCTGGCTCAGGAGAGCACACTGCTGTTCTGATATGCAGCAAACAACGGCTCCTGACGCTACATTATCCCCAACCTAATGATGTCACTATAGTTAACACTAGTAAATTATATTACACTTCACACATCAGTGCAAACAATAATATAATTAATATAATATGAAATTACAATATATAATTAAGTAATATAATTTTATTAGTTCTGTCAGTTCACCCCTTAACAATGTGTTACAATAAAACTAATAATCAAATCATGCACTTTGTTCCTTTAAGTAGTTGAACACCAACCACATTTTTAACATGCGGGAGTTTAGTTTTTGGAATTAGCCAAACGAAGCACTCATTTAGCTGGGATCCTAGGAGGAATCATTTCTAGTTAAAAGTGACAATAAACAGGTGGATCAATTTAAAAAAAACTGTAAAAATGTGTCAGTTATTCTCCCCACTTTTAGCTGAGGTTAGTAATGGAGTTTAAAGATCTTAGTGATCTAACTGGGACATATCAAATAATCATATCACTGCAGAAGGGAGAATCAAGGCCATGAAGACATTTAAATATTAAAAGAGAATTTTTTTAACCTTTGTGTGGTGTTGGCGTCTGTGAGACCCATTTTCAGTGTTTATCAAAAGAACAAATGATGCGATTTATCATTATTTCCATCCCAGATTTCTTGGCCTTTGCTCATTTTCTGTAAAGAACATATAAAATAACACATTTTCAGTGTCTTCACTCTGTTCACCCCCCACACATTTATATTACACACGTGGTG
>JAILXH010047822.1:13254-23902 GCA_023558415.1 Piaractus mesopotamicus
CTTTAAATATATAGTTTACATGATTGCATATCATTGCATTCTTTTTTTTATTTACATTCTGCAGAGTGTCCCAACTTTTTTGGAAATGGGGTTATATTTTATTAATTGTAATAATTATATTTTATAATTGTATATTATAATTATAATATTATATGTTAAATATATAATTGTATGTAATGATGTCAATTATATCAATTATATATAATTAATATTTTCTAATACATATTCAGTATAGAGAATTAAGTTTATGACCTATTGCAATGGCATCTCTTTTTTTATTGTCTGTCACTGAAATTCTTAGTTTTTTCTGCATGTTAAATATTTTAACAATATACCTCTGTAATGACATTCTGAAACTTTATTTTTTTTAAGCAACAGGCAGGGGTTTTGCAGAATATACATATCATATATACTGATAGACTTCTTGTTACAACAAGTGCTATTACTGACAATAAATAGATGACACAACAGGCTATTTGGCTTTAAATTGTATGAGAATATTTGCAAACATCTGACAGCTCTTTAGCAACTGTAATTATGAATGAAGACATGTGTCTACTTTATTAGCAAAAAATGGCAGTAGGCAGAAATTCTTATAGGAGTGACTGGTCTATTACAGGTGGAATATTTTTTTCCTGACAAGCCAACACACCATGCATGGACAGACAATCATGTAATATTACAAATAAAAGGAAATGAAGCTACCTTCATTCACGCAGCCTATCAGTGACAACATATAATATGAGAGAATTTATGAAAAGATCTGTGACTGCAGCCTATTCATTCTTACTCTTGTTCTCGTTTACACAGTTAATGGATTCTTGTTACAGTGGACACTTGAGAGGAACTGTAGCTTTCCAATTTGTTTGAATTGTGTCCTTGTTAGTTTGTTGCATTCTGGCAGATGATTCAAAGAGCCAAACTAGAAAACAGTGTTAACAGCTTTGAAAAAATAATGCGCATCTTCATTTGCCTTCTGACTGTGTTTTTGAGTGTTAGCTGTGGTTAGCTGTGGTTAGCTGTGCTTACTGAGGAGTGTGTTAATACTGGTTATGATGGAATTTCATGATGTTGATTTGTTGTTTCTCTGTGCAGTTGAATTTAGAAGCAGTGGGGGCACGTGAAGTGGTAAGAATCATTTGGTGGAGTGCTATTATCTCTAGGCATGCACTCATATGGAAATTCTGGGCCAGTGCAGATATCCAGTATTTTTCATGTACAAATCTGTTGATGCCAATGCTGCATGTAAAACATGAGCAGATTGCACCACTATATCCTAATGGAACTGAGAGTGGGATTGTACTGTGCATAGGGTCATAGGGGCCACCTTACGATGCTCATGTCGACGCACTGCCATTTAAATTTACCCTGCAAAAGGCATCTAAGCTAATTGTACTGATCAACATAATTGTTACACATAAACCCTGTAGTCCACACAGTTCACTGGCTATTCTATGTAACATTTGCAAGTAAGCTAATAACAAGGTCTTTTTTTTAATTATAGGTAATGTCATGTTCCTTTTTTTTGTACTGCTTGCCCATTCATTACTAAAACTGCATGCATCCGTAGCCAACTTTCTGGCATTCATTAGAGCATGTATACATCTGTAAACATTTTTAGCAGATGGGCAAATGCATACCAATTTAAAATGGTAGGTGAAGGCAGCATTATAAGATGTGAGAAGTATATGTATAGACTAGCAGTGTTTGTTTCTGAACGAGGAAACAAGTTCCAGTATCCCTTGTGTTGAGACACAATATTAAACACATTAAACACAATATTAAACACAACTACTGTAAGTACTGGGAACTATTTATTAATCAGATCCAATTTTTTGTTTTGTTCTTTAAATGCATTTTAGTGTCACAACTGACATTGACTATCTTTTAATTGTCCACCATCACTCTTTCATTGAGACGCAACAGAAGGCATCAGTCATCAGTACAGCCGCTGCAAGAAATAAATCATGTGACTGCAACAGAAGAATTGCCAGTGGTAGACCTAGAAAATTTTATCAGTGGTGGCAAAGGGGTGACGGGGAGTTTTGGCAGGGTGGCATGTTAATGTGGCACTTGGGGTAGTATGAGATGAAATAAACTGTAGTGATACTCTGCACAGTAACTGATGACAGAATGCAGCACTAATACAGTTCTCGCTATTCATTTTATTCATTATTTTAGATTTGTCAACTACGTCCAATCTATATGGATGAATGTTATGGGATGCAATCCAGTGAACCAGAGGTTCTTGAACTTTTTGACCCAAAGACCCAAAAGATACCAAACTGATACTGATAGCAAACTGGCAAAAATTAACCATGCATGGTTCCACATTACATAGCTTATTGATGGAGACAGATGGACTCTGGTCTCAACAGTGGAGAGTTATTGGTCATTGATTATGTGAATGTTTTCTTGTGCAAATAACAAAACTTAGAAACAACTGCCACCATTTCTTCCTCCCTCCTTTTTGTACTTTTTATTTGTCCATCCTATCAGCTCTGTTTTGATTGGTTAGAGATGGGATTACTATATTTGCAGACAGAGATGTGTCCCTTCGTAGAAAGCTTTTCAAAAAAGCATGTGATTATTAACACACTGAAACTTTTCCATCAATTCCAGCGTGCTTTTGTGTCGCTCTGAGAGTGCAGGAAAAAGTATTAATTGAGCTCCACTTCTGATCTAATTATCGAAGTTAATGGTGACAAAGCTTCAACTTGGAGCTCTTGGAGTGGTTGGTATAGTGTAGTGGGTAACACCTCTGCCTTCTATGCTGTAGACTGGAGTTCAGTACCCCGCCTGGGCAAGCACCTAACACTATGTCAATAAGAGTCCTTGGGCAAGACTCCTAACACTGCCTTCGCCTACATCTGTAAAATGATCAAATTGTAAGTCGCTCTGGTTAACAGCGTCTGCCAAATGCAGTAACTGTAATGTTCAATGAACATTAAAAATGAGCAAATAGATTAGAGGAACTAAACCCTAAGACCTTTTTTTTCATTAATAGCTGAAATGCACTGCTCTGTAATAATAAAATATACCAGCCTTGCTTAAAATGTGAACACATCTTTCCAAACTGTAAAAATATAATTTTTATCGTGGTCCATTCCGCCTCTGCAGCTCCCCTCTGGTTTAACTCTGCTATAGGTGTGGATTACGTGTCTGCGTACTTTGGTACGTATACAAATCAGTCAAATGTTACCCTCCCCTGATCACACCCTACTCGTGCCGCACTCATAAATATGAAACCTAGAGAGGAGATAACCACACACATGCGCTGAGCTTAATACCCCCAGCACAACCTCACAAGGCTGTGATATGCCAGATTTCTGTACCAACTGAATATAACTCAATTAATCTAAGTTTAGTTTGTAATAAAGATGTTGGACTGATTAAGTGAGGATTCTTGCAAGTCTCCATAAAGCTGTCGGTGTTGCATACGATTCACGTTTACCTTCACAACTCAAAGCCTCGGGTGCGCACACTGAACAGAAATTGACAGTAAGCAACACTGGAACTACGGAAAGCAAAACGGTTCAGGAAAGGTTATCGCTAAATGGCCATTGTTATCGACAATAACCTTTCGTCTGTACAGCCTTTCTCAAATTTATTTATTTTTGTCATGGTTTTAGTGAATGTTCTACCATTTTCGTATTGTATTTGCTCAAGACGCACTGCGTGACCAGAAACACCTTCCCTCGTCAAAGATGGGGATGATAGTGGATAAAAATCATCAACCTTGTAAGACCTCTCAGTTGCAAAAGAACTGTGATTCTGTCCCTCTCCATATTTTCTGGTAGCTAACATATGCTAGCTCTAAAAACAATTTTAATTTAGGTGTTATCAACTTTACACATGTTGTGTTTTACACACAACATTTAGGAAATTAGGGCTTGACTGTTAACAAATGAATCACTGCACTGAAATTAAACTCTGAGTCTGATGCATGGGTATGATGGCAAACTGCCTGAAATGTCTGAACTGCATGAAAATTGTCATGATTCTTTTGATTTGGTAGTAATGAGTTTCAGTGTAATACTTATATTTTCCAAATCCTACTCCTACATCCCATATAGCTCTCCCAAGTGCCGTCATTATACTCATACAAGAATTTGAAGAAGAAGAAGAAGAAGAAAAAACATTCTTCTCAAACTGTACGTTGGGAACACTGAGGAGATGTTTAATATGTTTAGGTTTGTAATGGTAAAGGAAACACATTAATGTTGTGCATATGCTTATGCTCTTCCCCACAGAGCAATGGCTATGATGACGATTACAACACAAAGTCCAGTCGGGTTAGTAGCACCACTAACTGTCTGCTGGGAGGTGTTGGGTGTTAGAATTATGCTGCCTGCATGTAGTCTTTTTTGAGTTAACCAAACTCAGGTCTGTCAGAGTAAAGCTGAAAGCTGCAACTAACATCAGAACTGTTTGTGCTCACAATATAAGCATTGAACTTGGAAAGGGTAAGTCTCTTTTTGATCCTCCTTAGCACTGATGAGTCCTCAACGCACTTGTTTATAGTACATGCCGCAAAAACTCAGACCCCAACTGTCTAATGCTGAATTATGGGAAGCGTTGTTCAGTTTGATTAAGTAAAGGGCACATATTCTTGATTTTATCATGCTCCATTTTTACTCCCGTCTTACCTTGTATATTTATGTATTTCTGCCTTAATTTTTGTTATTGTTTTCTGCCTTAATTTGTTACCTTGCAACCATAGCCTGCTGTTAACAAACTTAACTGTTTTGTGCAGGAACTATTGCAATTATAGTTCTATTTTCTTGCCTTTTTCTAAAAGCGAAAAGCCATGAGAAACCAACAAAAAGCTCTAATGTTTTTGTTTTAATATAACAGTTGTGCAGTCTCTTTGTGAAATCACTTGGCCAGTCATTCTTCAAGTGTCTTGTATTAGCCAGTGGAAGATTGTCGCTGTTCACAGTAAACCTTCAGCAAAACATGAACTGGACTAAGGCTGCTTTTTTTCACAATACTTACATCAATTGGATGACAAAAAACGAATCACAAATGGCTGTGGTGTTCCAGTGATTGTTGCAGCCCTAGTTGATAATCAGTAATGATAGTTAAAAATTACCAAGCAAGACAATAAAGCCTTGCCTTGAGAACAGTACATGGTTATTAGAATTGTTAAAATTTGAAGCGGTGTGATTGTTATTATGTAATTGTGTAGTTGTTCATAAAAAAAATCTGACCAGTGAACTGAGGAGGTATCATAGACTTTGTGCAACGTTTCTGTGCCCAGAGCTCTAAATTACAAAGTGATGAAAGCAGAATGTCCTATTCTTCTACACTTTATTACCAGTTGGTGATTCCCCTTATGCTCTTTTCATTTTACTCTATAGCACTTGATTTTTGGGATGCCTTACCCACTACCTGATTTGCTACTAACATGATGATTTCTTTTATACAGTGCTGTGAAAAAGTAATTGCCCCTTCCCAGGGGCAATTTCTTCTATTTTTTTGCATATTTGTCACACTTTTGGATCATCAAACTACGTTTAATATTAGGCAAAAGATAACCCAAGTAAACACAAAATGATGTTTTTAAATGATGATTTCATTTATTGAAGGAAAAATGCTATTCAGCTGTATTTGGCCTTATGTGAAAAAGTAATAGCCCCCTTAGCTACTAAATCAACCAGTGACTCAAATTCAATTGACTGTTGACACCCAGGCATGATTACTGCCAGACCTGTTGAACCACTGTCCACAAAAGGAGAAAATTTGGAACAGTGATGAACCTTTGCAGGAGTGGCCAGCCTACCAAAATTTCACCAAGAGCACATCGACGACAACTCCAAGAGATCAAGAAAGAACCCAGATGAACATCTAAAAAACTGCATACCCCACTTGCCTCAGTTGAGGTCTGTGTACATGATTTCACAATAGGTAAGACATTGGGCAAAAATGGCATCCATGGGACAGTTGCAAGGCCACTGCTGATCAAGAAGGACACAAATGCACATCTCCGATTTGCCAAAAAAAACATGTTGATGACCCCCCAAACTTTTGGGATAATATTCTGTGGACTGATGAGTCAAAGGTGGAACTTTTTGCAAAACATGGGTTCTGTTACATCTGGCACTGCATTCCATCATAACAACATCATACGAACAGTCAAACGTGTTGGTGGAAGTGTGATGGTCTGGGGCTGCTTTGGTTCTGTAGGATCTGAACTTGTCATAATTGATAGAACCATGAATTCTGCTCTTCGTATCAGAAAATCCTGAAGGAGAATGTCTGCCCATCAGTTTGTGACCTAAAGCTCAAATGCAGTTAATCAGGTTTTGCAGCAGGACAATGATCTAAAGCACATAAGCAAGTCCACCTCTAAACTGCTTGAAAGAAACAAAATTAATTAGTCAAAGTCCTGACCTGTGTCCTATTTAGATGCTGTGGCAAGACCTTAAATAGGCAGTTCATGCAGTTACAGGGCAATTACTCATGAGTGATATAGGTTTCGAATAAATATTTCTCTTCAATAAATGGTAAGATCATCAGCAGCATTGTGTGTTTACTTGTGTTGTCTATCTTATATTAAAATTAGCTGGATAATCTAAACATTTAAATGTGACAAATTAGCAAAAAAAGAAGAAATCAGGTGAGGGGCAAATACTTTTTCACAGCCCTGTAAGTGTGGAGTGTATTATCTGTTTTGACAGCAACCTCAGCTTTTTTTAAAGGGGATTTATTGTTTTTGGGATGCTGTCAACTCAAGACAATTGCATTTCAATAACAACAGAACTAGCATGCCACACACATTGCATATGCCCAGTGCGATTTTTGTTTTGTTCCGAGCTTTAGTTCAAGGGTATTTGTCTTTAGTCACACAAAAGTAACAATGGGTATCTTCCTTGGCTGTGTTCTTCCAGGCCTGTGGTGCATAAATTTCATTTTCTGATACTGTTTAGAGCTTTATGCTTTTGGTCCTATCTTTAGTAAGTGAAATTCAGGTTGGCCATTCCACTTCTTGACCCTGATAATATTCCGTTGTTGCTTTAGCAATACATTGAGGGTCACTGTCTCTTATTCACACGCTGATTTGTATTGACACACATCATTTTCCAGGAAAAAAGTTCTTTCTGTCTTAAAAAATTGTGGATTCAGATTCAGGTTCACAGTACTTAATCCCAAAGAGGGCAATTCATTTGCAGATTTCCTGTCCATACACACAGCTATAATAAATAAATAAATAAATAAATAAATAGATAGATAGATAGATAGATAGATAAGGAGTCAAATAGCAACAAATAGCTATAAGCATCATTTTAAAAAAAAATCTGCAGAAATCACAGAGCCACTGCGAACTGTTATGTCAAAACCTCCTGCATTTATGTGGTGCTTAAAAAAATAACAAGGTCTTCAGAGTCTTTTTTCACTTAAATAAACATCATTGTTTGTTAGTTCAGACTATGACTGCGTCAGAGAAGTGTAAACGTTTCTAATTTAACATTGCTGTGACTGTTCATATTTTTATATTTGCATTTGGCTCACACTGTAAACAAACTAAAAAAATTCATATCTTGAACATCCTATCTCAAATTATCCCAGAATTTTCATTTGCTGCAACAATAAAAGTTATGGAACATCTGGTTTACCATTATCTATCTGCCATCATAATATAAATGCAGAAAGAGAAATAAGGCTATTGGATAACTAGCTTAATGATTTTATACCGTTTGGAATGGTTTCTGAACTTCACAAGGCTGATTACCAGTTAAAATATCCAATATTGGCCTGTGCCGTTAGTTTGTGTTTTTGGTTGTTTTTTTTTTTCCCCTTTTTTGATCTTTGGCAATGTTTTTAATGCAATTTTTCCAACACAGATTTAGGTTAATGCTGTTGCTTACAATAGTCTTGACTTGGTGTACACCAATTGTGTTTTTTATGACTTATGATATCTGTACAGCAATATCAACAGCCGATATATTTTCAGATAAGTAAAATTATTATTAGCCTGATTGTTTTCCAGGTAGTGGGGTCAGACCTCAACCAAAGTGTATGTTGGGGGGTGTTGTGTGTTTTCCCAACTATGCTCATGTCTCTCTCATACTGATTAGGAATCCTTAGAAGAAAGTCTCTGCAGTAGCTCTTGGCGCTCCAGTTCCCGTGCTGTAAGAAAAAATTGCAACAAGTTTTCTCACATTGCACTGTAAAAAATGGCTCATCAGATTAACTCAAAAAATTACTTTGTGGTAACAAGTAAATGAACTAGTTTTATTCATCCTAAATAAATACTGAATGAATGATTCTTTCAAAAAAAGTACATTGAGGGTCACACAAAACTAGTTCAATAACAAGCCCATTTCTCAGGTTCGTACACTGTGCAAAATGTAAACAAAAACGAAATGCAATGGTGTGCAAATCATTCAAACTGTATATTTTATTGAAAATAGTACAAAGACAACATATTTTACATGTATTTTTTTTTTTTTGTTTTTTTTAAATATATGCCCATTTTGAATTTGATAACAACACATTCCAGAAAAGTTGGGACGGGGGCAACAAGAGGCTGGTAAAGTTGTGTAATGCTAAAAAAAAAAAAAAAACACCTGGTGGCAACAGGTCAGTAACCAGTATACCAGCCAGTATTCATGACTGTATAGGAGTCCATTAGTGCGCATGGCATGGGTGACATGCACATCTGTGAAGGCACTGTTAATGCTAAATGATATATACATGTTTTGGCAACATATGCTGCCATCCAGGCATTGTCTTTTTCAGGGAAGTCCTTGCTTATTTCAGCAAAGTGCCAAACCACATTCTGCATGTATTACAACAGCACAGCTCTGTATTAAAAGAGTCTGGGTGCTAAACTGTCCTGCCATCCACTGAGAACATTTTGCGCATTATGAAATGAAGAATACAGCAAATGAGACCCTGAACTGTTGAGCATCTGAAATCCTACATCAAACAAAAACAGGAAAACATTTCACTTTCAGAAGTACAGCAATCGGTCTCCTCAGTTTCCAAACGCATACAGAGAAGTGTTAAAAGAAGATGGGAGGTATGTGATGGCTTTTTTGGAACGTGTTGTTGGCATCAAATTCAAAATTGGCATATATTTTTCAAAAAACAATAAAATTTCTCAGGTTGAACATTTGATATGTTGCCTTTACAGTATTTTCCTTTACAAAATATGGTTTACATGATTTGTATATCACTGCATTCTATCTTTATTTACATTCTGCACAGTGTCCCAAATTTTTGGGAAATGGGGTTGTACGTCTTACTGCATGAATTGTTTTTTTTTAGGTTGATCTGACAATATGTTTTTTACAGTGTGGTTAATCTAAACTGTGTCGAAGCTACTAACCACTATTGGATTGTTTTGCAAAAACAAAATCTTTTAGATATTTCCTAAATGTATATTACTGTGCAATGTCAGAGGCTATCCTTTATTTATTTAATTTCCAGTTAAAATGACCATTAACTACAAGTTATTAATTCTTCAAGACATTTCTGTGGAGATTACATTAAATGATGCTCTAACATATTGAAGGGGAAAAATCAAACTTCACAAATCAAAACTTCACGAAATAACTAAACGTTGTGAAGAAAATGGATCTCCTAACCACCGTGCATCTCTGTGGAAAACCATACCTGCAGATTTCGTCTGAAAGAGAGTATCCTGAAAAGAAGGATAAACCCAATCAATACTGAAAAAACCCACAAATTATACATAGTTGTTGAGTTGTTTTCTGCTAAATATGTTTTCCACTTTTTCTTGTTGCTGAAATATTAATATGTATGTAATGGCCATTTTGATCAGAAATTAAATAAATATTAGTGTGGTCTTTGACTTTTGCACAGTAGTGTACATAATTTATTGTTTTAATACAGTCATTTACTAATGACAGGATACACATTATCCAAAAACATCTAATCACAGTGTATGCATGCGTATGCTTTGTATTGTATTGTAATGAACAGACAGATCTAATGTAAGTAATATTAGGATAATAGTTCAAAGATTTTTTTACAACAATAAAGGCTTAACTGGTAAAGACAAAACACCATCATTTAACAGCATGGTATAAATAACAAAAAAAAACATATATAATGCATCCAAACTGAATCTTTAGCATGGGAACATGTTCTAACACAAAGTCTTGGTAATTTTTAGCTCAGTATTAGAGTAAGGCCCTAATATAAAGACCAGTGCAGACAATATGTAACACTTTGTTCAAGATGATAAATATGTTGTGCAGTCACTATGTTGAAGGGACTAATTTCAGTTTACATATTTCACCCTTTATGTCATGTTCTTTTACTTTGATCATCTTTTCTGCCTCCCTGTTCATTGTCACTCCCTCTCCCTTTCCTTATGTTTGTGATATGTGTTTACATCTTCATAGCCATCTGAGTACAGTGAATTTGTGAGTTCAAGCTACAGGATGTCCTCCAGAGTGAGCTCCAGGTGTTCCAGCCCAGCGGTGAGCGCTGTACACCTTACGCAGATAGTACAGGCAACTCAGTTGGGTTTATTATGCCAATAATAATGGCTGATTCTGAGCACCACAAAAACATCAGCATTAAGAATGTTTTGTATCCAGTTGATGCACATTTCTCCCTGCCTTTGTCAAATATTCTCTCTCTCTCTCTCTCTCTCTCTCTCTCTCTCTCT
>JAILXH010047887.1:0-10277 GCA_023558415.1 Piaractus mesopotamicus
TTTAAAACCACACAGTGTTTTGCTGATAAATAAAAACAGAACCCATAGCTGTTAATCTTTAAAGTGATTACTTACACTGATGAACTTTGCCTCACACATTTCTAGTAAGAAAAAAGGATGTATATTTGGTGGAACATAAACTTTAGCAGCACTGGCTCTTGACCAGGGAAACACAAGAGTTAGATCACATCCCCCTACCATCCTGCACAGGTTTAATAAATCATAATTCTGGAGGGCAGTTTGCAATCAGGAGACTGCTCCACCTGATCTAAGCCAGGTTTTTATTAGCATCATAAAATCTAGATACTGTTAATGATTTAAATCATACATTGCTGGTTTTATTAGTGCTCTTACAGTCAGGAGGGCCACTGTACCATCTCTATTTTGCTCCATTGGAGTGTGATGAGCAGGCTTAACCATGTCAACCATTTCTTTCTTTTACTTCCTGTGGTATGTACCACATTGGAACCCTTCGGTAGCTTATAGTGGTTAAAATAGAGAGGAGATCGTTTGTATCAAAAGTGATGCTGTTTATTCATTTACTTCTGTTTTCACGTCACATTTGGCTGATTGCTTTTACATGCTTCACTGATAAAATCACTGAACCACAGCGACTTGGATGAAATGTTTAGACACACCTACCTCATGTTTAGAAATGAGTGCTGTGTCGGTGCTGCACTGTCCTCTCTGTTTACTGTGTCTAATGTCTGTTTTATTTATTGTATTTAATGTATTGTTGAAGCATTGGAGAAGCATTCAAGAAATGCCAGGTATGAACAGCTATGCATCACTGTTACAACCCTACATTGTGTCTAGGGCACTGTGGGATCAGTAACATGTGGCATTTAAAATATTGAATCAGTAATGGAGGATAAAAGCATAAGAAACGGACAAATAAGAGCTTTTAAAAAATTTTTATTAAAACCAACCAAAATAAAAACGCTGTGTGTTAATACATAATACCACACTGGAAGAATCAAACAGTGGACGGCACCAAAGAAAAGAACAAAAAGTGACCATGCTTGCCTAATCTGGAACAAAAAAAGTCTTAATTAAACTACAAAATAAAAGACAAGCTAACTACACTAAACTTTCCTGATCAATAACCAAAAGTACATGGGATGGTGCCTTCTGACCTTAGGAACTAGACAGAGTGGGCTCCTATATCATATACCCCTCTTGCCTGTTTAAAGCCCCAGGAGGTACAAATTAATCAAATCAATCAATCAATCAATCAATCAGCTCTTGTAAGCTAAGTAAGGGAATGTGTTAGTAAAACATTCGACAAAAAGCAAACTAACACTGGAGCTGAAATCTCTTGTAAAATAGTTAAAAGTATGCAGATAAAACAACAAACCAAAGTTCTCCTCCAACACAAGAGACAAGCTCATGTCCATAAAGTTGAAGGAAACACTGATAAAATATCTAAAACAAAATCTAACAACTCCTAACACAAGAAATTAAAAATGCAAACCAATACACAGCACACATGTGGTAGCAGTCATCTCTCTTTAGCCATCTTGAAGGCCTCCTTTTAAAGCTTAGGCAGAGCTTGCATGCAACAGTCACACTATTCACTTAATCAGATCACTGAGACAGATGAGCATACCAGGACCTAAACTTGTCCCAAAACTTTACGCTCACTTTTTGTGCAAATGCTCTAAATCCCTAAGCCTATGAGCACAAACGTCTAGAAATGGAAGCTAATATTCTGCACGTTTTAAAACTACGTTTTATTTTAATATTTAACTTTAATCTTTACATTTTTAATCCAATCTACCTCAGAATTCAGCAACAAAAACCTAGACTTTGTCAGGATTTTAAATGGTGCTATATATTCATAAAACCTCAAAGCACTACTGCAGATCCTGATCGTACCAAAACACACACACAAAAGGCAAATTCAAGTTCTTTATTGGCACAAGAGAGGTGTTCATTAAGTTAACCCTCCTTGTTATGTTCAACTGTGAGGAACAGCAATAATGTTTCCAAGTCAAATTGACCCAATGCACGTTTAACCATCCATTTTAAGAAGAACAATGAGTATCACTGATATGAAGTACTACTTTTAGTAAATACGTAGTGCTAGTTGTGTCAGATCCAGAAACAATGTCAAGCTCAGAAACAGAAACAAGACGAAAATTTGAAGGATACAAATCACAGAACACATTGCAGCATGCATGTATTTACATAATTAGTTACATCTTTATCTGTTCTCTCATGAGTATGTTTTAAGGATGGCAATTTCAATTTTTGAAAAAGTATAAAGTTAAAAAGTAAATCTATGTTTATCTAATTAGTTCCTAATTCAGTTTTTTGGGTGTCCTTTCGTCATGCTGCGTTGGTTCCTGGACTACTTTACTGCTTTTCAGTTTATATCCAACAAAAAAACACACTGTACATTTTTCTGTAATATTCACAATTGAATTTTCAATGTAAAATAAATTGAGAACAAGGCAACACTGTGCTGATAGTGCCTCCTTGTGGGAAATCTTCAGCCTGCTAAATGTAAATGTGATCAAACAGTTAGATAAATGTTCATGGAAGAATTCTGTAGAGATTTCTTTTAAGTTCTCCTCTAAATATCAGGAGACTTGTCTGTCTGGCACAGAGACACTGTAGAATAATAATTATAAACCCCAAACCCTGCATACAGCGGCTCTGTGAATTTAGCATAGAAGGTGTGCAGGTGTGTCAGTGTATGGCTGCCGGCCAAGACGCTGTAGAAGGACAGCATTCCAGCTGGCCAGTCCAGATAAACTCAATTCTGTCCGAGCGAGAAGGTGATTCGATTAAATCTGAACTTTTCTTGTTGTCTTTAGCTGATATTAGAGCATTATATATATGTCCAAACACTTTGAAGAAAAATGTTGCATAGTGAAAAGTTTTGAAAAATAATGCAAATATTTCTATTAATTAAAAAATATATATTTTGTCCACTAATACTTACTAAATCAATTAATGTAGCCACTAAAAGAACAATGCATTCAGCTTTACAGAAAGCGAACCTGAGAATCTGTAGTCCAGTGTGAACTCTTCAGCCCAGCAGGAAGAAGCTTCACTCCTGAATCCTGCAGGTCATTGTTACTGAGGCCCAGATCTCTCAGGCCTGAGTTTTCTAACTGCAGAACAGATGCCATCATTTCACATGACTTTTCAGTGAGTTTAGAAATAGCAAGTCTGTAATAAAGAAATAAATACAATTTTTATTTAGGTATTGATGTGTATTCCATGGTATAGATTTTATTACAGGTATCTCAGACTGCAACTGGATGATAGGTTGGACTGGTCAGCCAACACAGACATCCTGTATAGGAAGGGTCAAAGCCAGCTCTATTTCCTAAGGATGCTGGGGTCCTTCAACATCTGTAGGAAGCTCCTGCAGATGTTCTATTAGACCGTGGTTGCCAGCTGTCTTTTTTATGCTGTGGTGTGCTGGGGTGGAAGCATGAAAAAGAGAGACAGTGTGACTGGACAAGCTGGTCAGGCGAGCAGGGTCAGTGGTCAGTGTGGAACTAGACTCTGTAGTTAAGGTGGCCGAGAGAAGGACACTGCACAAACTGCTCTCCGTTATGGAGGATGATGGCCACCCGCTGCACGCCATCATCATGGACAGGAGGAGCATGTTTAGTGGCAGGCTGCTGTCACAGAGCTGCTCAACCAACAGATTGAGGAGATCCTTTGTCCCCAGAGCCATTAGGCTCTTCATCTCCTCCCAGGGGGACCAGAAGAAGAAGAGGGAAGAGGAGAGATGAGGACTGAATCTCTAATGATAAATTACAGTTTTATTTTATCTACCTGCACATATGGACACCTTACTGTACATATTGCACTTCTGCACATCTCACATCTGGACACTTTATTTCAGTACCAATATCTGCAATCATTCAGTATTGGCATTATACGCTCTTACCTGCATCTCCTTATACATTCGTTATTGCACTGCTTTTTATCTCAGGAAAGAACTTATTGCATATGTTTGTATGTTTTTAGTTGTAATATGCCTGTAGATAGATTTTTGTATACATTCTTTCTATATTGTATCACTCTTATTATAAAATGTCCTGTGTTGTGTGACTGCTACTGGCTGCTAAAGTTACTTTATTGATCCCAAAGGATCTATCCATCCATCTGTCCATCACTTATTAGGCATGAAATGAAGACTTCATTTCCAACCAATAAGCAGTGTGCTCTGAGATGATGTCCTGCATACTTGGTGTTGAACACAGATGTGACATTCCTATTCAGATTTTGTTGACTTTGCATGAAATTTCAGCAAAATCTTGCTCTTTCAATGGGATTTGCCCGTGTTAAATTAGTGTTAAATCGGGATGGAATTTGCCTGACTATTAAATTTGTGTTATGCTGAATTTTAATGGGATGTGCCTTGTGGTGTTAAATTTGTTTTGTGCTGAATTTGAATGGGATTTTTCTGGCTGCATTATATTTGTGTTTTTAATTTGGGTGAGATTTGCTCGGCTGTGTTGGGTTCAGATGTGAGTTACCTGCCTCTGTTGGGTCCAACTTATTTGTCCAAGGTGCCATACAATCTCTGCTTGGATAACAAAGTACTTTTATAAACTGATCAAGATAAAAAAAAATGGCTTGAATTTAGATGGTATTTTCCTGGTTGTGCTTATTTCAGATGTTTGTTTGGCTGTGTAGAATCCAGATTGCCTCATTTATACTTCACCCAGCAGTCACATGATGAATTATGTGGAATGTGTGATTTCTGTAAAGGTGATATAATTCTGGTGGCAAATGTCTGGTGTGACATAGCAACAGGCAATTCCGTAATGAAGATGTAAAGAGCAAGTAAATGGCAAACTGACCGATTCATAGTATCAAGGATGACATATCTTCTACTGATTTGCTAGTTTATCATTTACATGCACTGTGCCTCCTTTGGCCTCCAATACATCATGAACTTTTTAATACATTATTTAAGAATGTACCATGTGGAAATGACAGCATTGTGCTGTTGCAGAACTGTTCACACAAAACAGAAGGTTATATGGACTCTAATGCTTAGAGATCAACTTATGCATCTATCAATGAGATAAATTCACTATAAATATGTCCACTACCCTGAGCATATATCCACTATAAGACCAATGCATTTAGCTTTACAGAAAGTGAACCTGAAAATCGGTAGTTCCAGTGTGAACTCTTCAATCCAGCAGAAAGAAGCTTCACTCCTGAATCCTGCAGGTCATTGTTACTGAGGTCCAGATCTCTCAGGCCCAAGTTTTCTAGCTGCAGAACAGATTCAGCAGTTTCACATGACTTCTCAGTGAGTATATAAATAGCAAGTCTGTAATAAAGAAATAAATACAAGCCTTATTTTGGTATGGATGTGTAGCATAGCATTGATAAATGTGTATTTTTTCAGATGTGTTCTAAAACTTCGTTATTCTTAGCCTTCAAATAAGTATCAATGCATTTTTTACTTTCCCTCTCAAAACAGTTTTAGGAATCACTTGGATTTGCCCAGCTTGGTAATGTTATCATGGAATCCACAGAGTAAAATTATCTGAGAAATTCAGCAACTTTCAGTATAATTATTGTGCTAATCATTGTGGTTCTATGGACCCATAATTCTTGTCCAAATTGTGATCCTTTCATTAGCATGGTGCAAAGGAGTCTGGACTCATATGCCCAAACCAGCACTTTATTCGACTCCCTAGTGGTAGAGTCTGGAAAATGTTTGTTGCTGTTGGAACCTTTTGACGATTGAAATAGGTGAAATATCAGAGATCTTTCAAAAGATGTTGAATAAGGATGGGATTTGCTTGTCTGAGTTGAATGGAGATGGGATTTTCCTGGTTGTGTTGAACCTGGACAAAATTTGGCTGTGTTGAATTGGCAAGGATTGGACTAGTTGTCTTTAATTCAGATGGGATTTGCTGGTTGTGTTGTGTTGTGTTGAACTGGATGGAACAAACCAGGTTTTATTGAATCCAGATGGGATTTGGCTGGTTGTATTGAATTCAGAAGAGTTTTTACCTGTTTATCCTTAACTCTAAAGACTTTGCCTGGTTTGGCTCACCTGTGTGCTTATAAATTTCTTTGTATTCTGTGTAATCCATTGAAAGAGTTGTCTGTGAGGCTCAGAGTTTTGAGAGGTTGTCTACAGGCTCAGTGAACCCTAATGCAGAACTAATTAGACAAAGGATCACAGCTAACGAGTTCATCCGAGGTGGGGATCGAACTCGCTCACTCTCAGTGAAAGGCGTGTGTGCTACCGCTGAACCCAGTGAACCCGAAAACAGGTGGAAACTTTGAATTCCCACCTAAACACTACCGCTGGAGGGCAAACAAAGGACTTCCACGGAAGCAGGCCAGCACGAAACAAAAAACGAACACCAACTGAAGGCTCCTTAACTAAAAGACCTCTTTAATCTCACACTTAATAAAAGATAGCGAGAGCGTATCAGAGCACTTCCTTTAATACAGTTTCTTTTAAGTAGTAAGGAGCTGCAACTCGAGAAGAGACAGACTAGATCTCGAGTTGCTAGAGAGTGAAAAGAGACACGAGAGAAAACTCCTCTTATCTCTACCCAAATTACCGGCCAAATCTTTTGTAAGAACTTTGGACAAAGACTGAGCGAGGCTGAAACTGAGCCTTTCTCTTAAATAGGCCGTCCCGCAGGTGTAGTGGATCTCCCCTGATTAGAAGCAGCCCTGCACCGCCCTCCGGTGGCCGGCACAGGTCGCTCTCCAGTCCTGGCCCTTACAGGTTGCCTGTTTTCCGATTCCAAGATTACATTACATTAAAAGACATCTAAATTATTGACACACTAAAGTTATGAGACCTAATTTATTGGAATGTACAATTCGTGCTGTGTGTAGGAGAAATTATTAGTGGTGTTTATTTAATAATTATTTAATTATTAGAGGTGTAAATCTCAAAGGGCAGTTAGTCAGACATGGATTAAGCCTACTTTTAGATGAATTTACAGAGCCAATGGTGAATTGACATCTAAATTCTTTTTTTGTCTTGACTTAGGCTGAATCTACGTCTTGTGAACAGACCATAAGTGTTCTAATTGAATTGGCATAATTTGTGATGAAAACGTTATATCACCAAATCTATTTGTTAGGATAGCACATAATGTAAAGATATTAAATTAATTTTTGTGTCGTAACACAAACAACAAGAATGACCTTTTGTTTTGAACCATCCCTGAATCAAGGAGGTCATTGTTACTCAGGTCCATCTTTTTTAGGGGTGAGTTTGGTAACTTCAGAGCTGAAGCCACTGTTTCAAAGTACTGCGCTGTCATATGGCAACTGAGTAAATAGGCAAAATCATCCTGATTCATAGAATCAAGGATGAAACTTTTTAAACTGATTTGCCAGTTTGTTAGTTACATATATTGTGCCTCTTTTGGTCTCCAATACATCATGAATGTGCATGGATTCTGTAAGATTCTGAATGCATTATGTAAGTTGTACATTGTGCTGTTGCAGCACTGTTCAAACAAAACAGAAGGGTATATGGTCTCATAATGCTTACAGAGATAATCAACTCATGTATCTATTAATCAAACAATATATTCACTATTTGATTATATGCACTAGTCAGAAAATATACTACCTAATTGACTAATATGTCCACTAAAAGAACAATACATTTAGCTTCACTCCTGAATCCTGCAGGTCATTTTTGTTGAGGTCCAGATCTCTCAGGCCTGAGTTTTCTAACTGCAGAACAGATGCAGTAGTTTCACATGACTCCTCATTCTGTAATAATTAAATAAATATATTTCTTATTTAGGTATGAATGAGTATTCAATAGCATAACATTAATAAATGTGTATTTTATCAGATATGAATGCTTATTTTCTTTGTGATTATATCTCTTTATTTACTGTAGCTCTAAACCTGAGTTACTCCTGCCTTCAAGTAAGTATCAATGCATGTTTGTTTCCCCTCTCAATTGAGAATATACAGTCTTTCAAAGTGTTGCACCCCTCCCCATTACCCCATCTTTTCTTGCTCTTGTTCCAACTTTTTCAAATTCAAATTCAGAACGGGCATTTAAAAAAAATCAATTTTAACATTTGATGTGTTGTCTTCATCTTAAATTAAACATAGTGTTTAAATAATTTGCACATCATTCCATTTTTTTTCATTTACATTTTGCCCTACTAAGTACTCTACTTTATAAAACTGATTTTGATGTTAATAATCAATTCAGAACTATGGAAGAGATATTAGCAGTGCATCTAAGAATCAATCATTTGCCCCACTCCTACTAAACACCATGGTCCAAACTGAATGCTTTGTATTTTTTTAACTGATGAACAGTGTTGTACCGATCCAGATGATTACCTTTTGTCTGATGAAACACCATTTCCTCTGAACACTAGAGGAACAGGTGTAGAGTGATCACTCTTCATAGACACACAGTTGGATACTGGAGATACTGATCTGTTAGGTTTATCCGTAATAACATCATGTATAGTTTCCATTATGGCTTGATAATAGTATTATATATGCTAATCTCATTCATTTGTTCATTTAGCACACAGTGAAAGCTTCATGTTAAGAAAGTAAATTCAGCCAAATATGTCAACACTATGCCAATTTGGCTGTGAAAAAATGAGAATCTGAATTAGCCATAAAAGCATCTTTAGTACTTAGTATTGTTGGTACAAACTTTGTAATCTAATATCTGATATAACCAATCCATTCTATAATGTCTACATACCACTCAAGTGTGATGTTGATCCAAATGTTTACTTTAGATCAGATGAAATACCATCTTTGAACATTGGAGGAACAGGCATACAGCGACCATTCTTTATAGAAACACAGCTGGATGCTGGAGATACAGATCTCTGAGGTCAGTGTGGAGCATCATCATCATTCTCATCCTCTCCATCAAGATCCATTTTCTCCAAGATAAAGAGATTCATCTTCTCAAATCATCACAGTCAATTCAGGCACAAGAGGGACTGGCTCACAATCTCCGTTCTAGTTCATCCCAAAGGTGTATGATGGGGTTGAGGTCAGGGCTCTGTGAGGGCCAGTCAAGTTCCTCCACACCAAACTCACCCAGTCAGGCCTTTATGGAGCTGCTTTGTGTACTGGGACTCAGTCATGCTGGAACAGGAAAGGTTCTTCCCCAAACTGTTCCCACAAAGTTGGAAGTGTACAACTGTCCAAAATGTCTTGGTGCTGAAGCATTAAGATTTCTCCCTTCGCTGGAACTAAGGGTTCTAGACCAACCCCTGAAACACAACCCCATAGCATCACACGTTTCCACAGGTCCAGAGTCCAGAGGCGGCGCTTTACTCCACTCCATCCGATGCTTGTCATTGTGTTTGGTGATGTAAGGTTTACATGCAGCTGCTCAGCCATGTAAACCCTGCCATGAAGCTCCCGGTGCTGTTTCTGTGTTGATGTTGATGCCAGAGGAGGTTTGAACTCTGCAGTTAATGATCAGCAGAGCATTGGGGACTTTTATACTCTATGCTCCACAGCACTTGAGACCCGCTCTGTAACTTTACATGGTCTGACACTTCGTGGCTTCATCACTGTGAGTCCTAAATGCTTCCACTTCTTAGTAATACACTCACAGTTGACCATGGAATATCCAGGAGAAAAGAAATTTTGCAAACTGACTTGTTGCAAGGGTTGAAATGAACCATGCTTGAATTCAGTGAGCTTTTTAGAACAACCCGTTCTTTCACTAATGTGTGTAAAGGCAGGCTGCATGGCTGGATGCTTTATTTTATACACCTGTGGCAATGAGACTGAATGAAACATACCCATTCAGCACAGATTCACGCCCTCCTGTCATTCAGCTATCTATTCAGCCTGCCCTGAAGATCGGTGCAGACAAAAAGTGAGGAAAGCAGCAGGACCAGATGGTGTATCGCCCTCCTCTCTGAGGGCCTGCGCCGACCAGCTCGCACCAGTGTTTACAGCAATCTTCAATACATCACTGGAGCTGTGTCGTACCTTCCTGCTTCAAACGCTCCACCATAATACCAGTTCCCAAGAAAGCAACCATCACAGGATTGAATGACCCATTGCATTGACCTCTGTAGTCATGAAATCGTTTGAGAGACTGGTGCTCTCCTATCTGAAGAACATCACAGATCCTCTGCTAGACCCCCTGCAGTTTGCATACCAAGCAAACAGGACGGTGGACAATGCAGTGAACATGGGACTCCAGCTTGTTCTCCAACAGCTTGAACACCCAGGAACGTATGCAAGAATTCTGTTCTTGGACTTCAGCTCAGCGTTTAATACGATCATCCCAG
>JAILXH010047927.1:6948-17658 GCA_023558415.1 Piaractus mesopotamicus
CGGTTGGGTTTAAGTTGTGTATCTGTTGTGTAAGAAATGGTTTGCTTTGTCCCTTTGTCTGATCCCACCTTGACGTCTCTCTATCTGGTTGTTCTCTGTTGGAGCTCCAGGACTGTGCTAGAACAGAGACACACACAGGCGCATCAATGTTCAGAGACACTCATTTATTTCTAGAAGCAGATGTGGCTGAAAGTTGGCCAGTACAGAGACAAAATGCAGATAAGCTGAGGTGTGGGGAAAAAAAAACAAAACAGGAAACCACAGCTGAACTAGACGTTGCTGCCAAGAAATGTACTTGTAGGTCACGAGGTTCTGTCCTGACACACAGACATATGATGATTAATTTAATGAATCTGGTGTGCTTGTAGAACAGCTTTGTACAAAAAGATTTTCATTTTAAGGAAATTCATGGAATTTCCTTTCATTCTCCTCTTAAAAAGGAGTGTCCACCACCAGGGCTGGGCGAAAAACCTGCAACAAGGCCCAATTAGTACAGGAAAAGTCCCAGCCTATCCAAATTTCGTTTGGCTTAGGATATTCACACTCCCAGGTGGATTTGAGCATGCTCGGGCATTTCCTCCACAAGTCAACTAACATGACTAGTGAAAACCGCATCAGCATGCAGAACAAAAATAAAAGAGAATAATGTTACAGAGAGCATAAAATATAAAAATGGAAACAGGCAAAATGTAAACAAAAGAACAATCAACAGACCCATTCCAAGTGTATTCATGAGAGCGATTAGAAACAGAGGAACAGATGCCATGGCAAGGGTAAAAGATCTTTCACTCTGTATGTTTGAATCGGCCCTCGTGTACGCCAAAAGCCTGTGATTTACATGCTCACACTGTACGAAAACACCCGGTCCGACTGACATGACGCAACATTGTTGCATACACTGCACGTGAAATGCAGCCCCTACAGACAGCTCTGTCTGCAATAAAGCTGTTTTATTCAAAACAACACGCTGCTCCTCCGATGTCCTAATCAAAACACTGGCTGAATCTCAAATGGCTCCCTGCTCCCTACATAGTGCACCACATATTAAAATAGTTTCTCCTGGACAAACAGCGTAGAAGCCAGATTCAGCCATTGACAAACCGCTACCACAGCTTTGCTAACTTGTGCCTTTTTGTCTCCGTGCAGGAGCGGTGGTTGTGATTGCGTGTGGTTTTGGGTGCGACGTTGAGAATTCAGTTTACACTGGGAGACAAAATTTTTTGACATGTCAGAAATCCATCCGCTGCTTAATCGGAGCTTGTTTGGGCAGTTAATCAGGCATCGTTTCCCCTCTCACACTGCATGGCAAACAACGGCCGATGAAGCTGAAATTCAGCCCGGTCATAAAATTCAGTCGGCGCCGACCTAATTGGGCTTAAAAACTGGCTAAAATCGTACAGTGCACACCTGGCTTAACAGGGAAGGGCTGCACATCAGCTCCTGAGAACCTGATAGTGAGAGAAGTAGAGACAAACAACAAAAGGGACAAACAACCAATTATTTACAACTCAATCTATCTGCATTCGACCATTGCAGTTGTTTATCAGTCAAAACAGCTGTTCTGGTTACTGCAGTGACAGGGCATGGTGGTTCGTAGAGTGCTTGGGCAACTTTCCTGGAAAGCAAACATTTGATTAGTACCATGTCTCCTGGTTTAAACGGGTGTGTTGCTTGGTCTGTGGGGAGAGGGAGAGAAACAGTAACATTAGCTTGTATGCTGGCTAACTTGTCAATAAGGGCAGCTGTGTAATCCGACACAATTGTGTCACCACTGATCGTCGGAGCAGGTTTACCTCACACACGCGGTGTTGGGAACGGTCATCGCATCAAAACCTCAAAAGGAGACAATGGTTCTGTGCACATATCAGACATGCATCTAAAATCAACGTTGTTGTTTTTGTCACTTCTGGAATGCAGTATCTTCTGTAAATATTAATCACCCCCCCCCCCATGGTGACATGTGAAATACCATGAAATGCAGGAAAGGCAAATAAGATTTTGGCAGTGCTGTGTGACCCTCAGGACAAGTCAAAATACCATCAGAGCACTTACTACAGTAGTCCTTATCTACCTGTGAGGCATTTTCTCATATGACGGCAATGTCAATAAGGCCAGGATCAGTAGACAATGGATGAGAGAAAACTGAGAAAGAACAATTTTGTTGACTAATGTTCGAACATGGTGGGCCATTTTTCGCAGCGTTTGGCAACAGCATCTGCTACAAAATTACCAGCTGCTTCCTCTCCCGAACTAGGGGACTCGTGGGCCTTAAGGGGTCTCCTGGATAAAGTGCAAGCACGTAATAAATCAGAAATCAGTGTGGAGTAAGAGATTGGTTTCTCGTCAGCTGTGAGAAACCCGCACTTAGACCAGATGTCCCCGTAATCGTGAGCCACGCCCCGGCTATACCTGCTGTTGGTCAGGATGCTGACGGTACGATCTTTAAGTAGAGTACATGCCCTAATGAGGGCCACAAGTTCTGCCGCCTGTGCTGACTGATAAGGAAGCGAGTGTGCCTCAGTTACCAAGTTAGGAAGCATGAGCCATCTACAAAAACCTTTTTACAGTGCTCTCATGGTGACAACAACAAATCCCCCGACAGACAGACTCCTTTATGATGTCAGCACAACAGAGGTGAGCCTCAGGCAGAAATTCAGAATCAGAGAGAGAAAAAATTTGATGCAAATGAAATGCTGGAGATTGTGGTGACGAGTTTTTAATAGACAAATTGCTAGTGCATGTCAAAATGTTCTCGTAACCCCTTGTGCCTGTTAAGGATAGTAAGCACCTGATGTGAAGTGTACAATGTCATTGGGTGTGAAAGGATAATTTTTTTCTGCATCCAGTACCCCCAGGGCAGCCGCAGCTACAGCCCGCAAAAAGCAGGCAGCCCTTATGCCATTACATCTAATGTTTTGGATAAATATGCAACAGGTCTCATGTGGCCCCCATGCTGCTGAGCCAGCACACCTGCAGTGACTCCGTAATGTTCATGCGTGTCCATACGAAAAGACTGGCAGGCCCATGGCTAGACCAGAGCACAGGGACCGTTTCAGTACTGAGAAGGCATCTGCCTTTTCTGTGGTCCATTCGATCATGTCAGGAGTGTCGGACTTGCAACACATTCTCAAAATCTTGTCATAATAAGAGCAGTCAGGAATCCATGCACGGCAGTAATTGATCAGTCCCCAAAAAGACATCATGCCTTTCTTTGTGGATGGAGGCCTAAAATGCTGTCTTTTGAGAGTCTACGGCTTCCATTTGACATAGTGAAACCAAGATAGGAAACTGAGGTTTTACAGTACTGCAGCTTGTCAAGAGCAGCTTTGAAACCACACACAGCTAAATGCTGAAGCAGACACACAGAGCCAGTCTTGCACGTGGCCTCATCCTTCGCTGTCAGTAGCAGGTCGTCAACATACTGCAACACAGTACAGCCTTCAGGCAAAATGAGGGTATCCAGGAAATTGTGCACAGCAGCGGCAAAAACAGCGGGAGAATCCACACATCCAGGACATGCTGCCACATGCATTGTCCTTCTTTGAAACTGAAAGCAAAAATGGGCTGAGTGTCCTCATGGACTGAGATGCAGAAAAAGGCTGAACACAGGTCAACAACAATTAAATGTGTGTGTATTACTAGAAATCTATTAAAAATGGCCCAATTGGCACACGTGGGATGACAACTTCATTTACCCGCTGTAAATCTCCAACCTCTACCATCCGCCTTGCGAACAGGATTTACTGGCAGGTTATATGGAGATGTTGTTTCAAAGATCAAGCCTTGTTTCAACAGTGCCTGTATCACCCCCTCAATTCCTTCCTCATTTTCTCTAGACAAAGGGTATTGCTTGCAGCACATTGGCTGTTGTGTTGACAATTGGGCTTTATATGGTTCATACTTTAATAGACCCACTTGGTCCTGATATTCTGCCCATAATGATTAAGGGTTGTCTTGCAGATATATTGGGATTTTCAGTGATGTGCTTACGGCTCCCTCATCAACAGAAAGAGCACAATTACGCTTATTGGACACCACCATTCACTCGCCATCAAAAGAAAGGGATAAACGCAATTTGGCCATAACATCACAACCCAGCAGGTTTAATTAGGAATCTGGAATAATGACAAACCTGTGTAAAAAGGAGATTCCCCAATCATTTGGACAGGTTACTGACAGCTGAGGTGTTTTTGAACATGAAACTGGTACCTCACTCACTCCCATAGAATTAATCGTGGCACCTGACACTGGCCCATTATATTCATTTCCACTAATTGAAGAAAATATCGCTCCAGTGTCTACAAGAAAATTAAACCTTTTTCCATCTATAAACAGTTCCGTAAGTGGCAAACCACCAGAAACAGGAGTTAATGTCTTAGAAAGCTTTGTCAAATTAGGTGCATCTTCAACAACATGGGGTGCATTCGGTGGGCAGCCCTATGCCTTCATCGGTTTCCAGACAACAGGTTGTCCAGTGTGTGTTGAGTCTAAAATATTTTTTGAGATTGACTTTCATCAGAGCACTTCTTTCTACATTCTAGATCCAGTGCCCCTCTTTTCCATGATAATGACATGCCCCTTGCTTCTTCCACTGATTATTTTGACATTCTGTAATCTGGACCTGAGAGCTGGGTAAGATTAGGTGCTGTGAGCATTACCACATTGCCAGTAATGGAAAAAAGTGCAGCAATATTCTGCTGCTGTGAATTACGGGCCGTCATATCCTCTACATCAGAATGGGAATCACAGTGAGGATGAGAACTAGCAGCAGAATTAGTGTTGGTTTCTCTCGACCCTGAAGTCAATGTGCTTTTAGTAACACAAATTCTGTCATTAGCAGCCTCATGTGCCAGAGGAGGAGCTGAGAAGGCCAGGGAAGTTCTTTGAAGTTAATACATTAATACTTGACTTAGCCTTTTTGTTAACCTTTGTTGTCCTTTTAGGGGTGACATATTTATCCCATTCAATTTTCATTTTACTCCATGTCACCAGACAATGATCCATATATTCATAATCCCATTCAGAATGCCCTACACCAGAGGTCTTTAGTTAAAATTCAGTAAGGTCTAGTCAAAGAAAAATTCCTCAAGCAAAGGTCCGGAACATCATAATGTCTAACTTGCATTATGATTCAGTGCCATATACTGCAGACTGAAGTAGTAGTTATATCAACATCTTATTTAGTCAACAACTTAATGTCGAATCAAAGTACAATTCAGTAATATTTCAACAACATTTATTGTCAGTTTTCTCTTTTTAGAGAACGTCATGTAAAGTAATCTGGCTCAACTGCTGTCTCGCCTCGTCCCTCCCCTGTGTATGCGCCACTCACTCGAGTCTCAGTGCTCAACGTAATGCACAGATCTGATTGGCTGAGTAGTGTCACGTGTGATATTTACAATGCATGCGATTGGTCTGTTAGTTTCCCAGGCCGCTAAATCTGTACCGTGAATGCTAGAAAAGTTACGCCGATAAAAATAGGACCACCCGGTCGAAATTAAATAATTCTCCTTAGTTTATCGGTTATAGGCCCAGGTCCGCATAGGACAGCGTCTGGGTCCGGACCCGGACCGCGGTCCGCCTATTTGTGACCTCTGCCCTACACCATCTCTTATGCATGTTGCTGAATTTCCTTTAATGATGATGTGCACAGATGTGCACATAGTCATAACATCACTGCGAATTAAAATCACAGAGAGGAAAACTCTGACTGTTGTGTGTGCTTATGCACCAAACAACAGGTTGGAGTATTCGGCCTTCTTGGAGCGAGTGGATGGGGTTCTGGAAAGGGCCCCGCCTACAGGCTCCATAGTCTTACTGGGAGACTTCAATGCTTATGTTGGCAATGACTGGGAGACCTGGAGAGGCGTGACTGGGAAGAACGGCCTGCCTGATCTAAACCCGAATGGTGAATTGTTATTGGACTTCTGTGCTTGGATTGCCCATAATGAACACCAAGATCAAACACAAGGATGTTCATAAGTGTACATGGTACCAGAGCTCCTTGGGTTAAAGGTCAATGATCGACTTTGTTGTCGTTTCATCTAACTTGGGACCATATGTTCTGGACACTCAGGGGAAGAGAGGTGCTGAGCTGTCAACTGATCACCATCTGGTGTTGAGTTGGATCAGATGGCAGGGAAGACTGATGGTCAGACCCGGTAGGCCCAAGTGATTAGTGAGGGTGTGCTGGGAGTGACTGTCGGAGGCCCCTGTTTGGAATGATTTTAACCCCCACCTCCGGGAGAGCTTTTCTCATGTCCTGGAGGAGGTAGGGGACATGGTGTCTGAATGGACCCTGTTCAAGGAAGCAAAATCCAGGGCGTGGGAGGAGTTTGGTGAGGCCATGGAAAAAGACTTTCTGTGTGCCTCGAGGAGGTTCTGGACAACTGTCCAGCAACTCAGGAGCAGTCGGGGTGGCTTTGCCCAAGCTGTATTCGGCAGGGGTGGAGAAACTCTGACTTCAAATAAGGATATTGTTGGTCTATGGAAGGAGCACTTTGAGGAGACATGCCTCCCTCACAGGAGTCAGGGCCAGAGGCTTCTGGTGTGTCAAGCTCCATTTCCCTGAGGTAGTTGGCAAGCTCTTCAGTGGCAAGGCACCGGGGATGGATGAGATTCATCTGGAGATGCTTAAGGCTCTGGATATTGTGAGGCTGTCGAGGCTGACACGCCTCTACAATAGTGCATGGGCCTCGGGAACAGTACCCTTGGACTGGCAGACTGGGGTAGTGGTCCCTATTTTTAAGAAAGGGGACCGGAGGTTGTGTGCCAAATACCGGGGTATCACACTGCTCAGCCTCCCTGGGAAAGTCTATGCCAAGGTGCTGGAAAGGAGACTTCGACCGATAGTTGAACCTCAGATTGAGGAGGAACAATGCAGATTCCATCATGGCTGTGGAACAATGGACCAGCTTTTCACCCTCTCACAGATTGTTGAGGGGGCATGGGAGTATGCCAACCCAGGCTACATGTGTTTTGTGGACTTGGAGAAGGCTTACGACTGTGTTCCCTGAGATATCTTGTGGGAGGTCCTCCAGGAGTATGGGGTGCCGGGGCTACAATTCCGGGCCATTCAATCTCTGTACTCCCGGAGTGAGAGCTGTGTTCGTATACTCGGCATTAGGTCGGGCTCCTTCAGTGTTAGCGTTCTACTCTGCCAGGGTTGTGCCCTGTCTCCACTCTGGTTAATGATATTCATGGACAGGATGTCAAGGCATAGCTGAGGTCAGGGGGGCATTATGTGTGAAGGCCAGAGGGTGGCATCACTGCTATTCACAGACGATGTTGTTCTTTTGGCTGGATCGCATGAACGCGTTCAGCGCTCACTGGAGTGGTTTACAGCTGAGTGTGAAGCGGTTGGTATCTGCACCTCCAAGTCTGAGTCCATGGTCCTAGCCCGGAAAAGGATGGCATGCCCACTCCAGGTAAGGGGAAAGTATCTAGGGGTCTTGTTCACAAGTGATGGGAAGAGGCAACATGAGATCGGCCGCAGGCTGGGACAAGCGGCAGCAGTAATGCGGTCACTGTACTGGACTGTAGTCGTGAAGAGGGAGCTGAGCCATAAGGCGAAGCTCTCTGTTTACCGGTCGTCTACATCCTGACCCTCACCTATGGTCATGAGCTGTGGGTAATGACCAAAAGAATGAGATTGCGAATACAAGCGGCGTAAATGAGCTTTCTTCGTAGGGTGGTGGGCTACACTCTACTTAATAGGGTGAGGAGCTCGGTCATCCGGGAGGAGCTCGGAGTAGAGCCGCTACTCCTCCGCATTGAGAGGAGCCAGTTGAGGTGGTTCGGGCATCTGATCCGGATGCCCCCTGGACGCCTCCCGGTGGGGGTGTACCAGGCACGGCCTACTGGAACAAGACCCTGGAGTTGCCCTAGGACCCACTGGAGGGATTATATCTCCAAGTTGGCCTGCGAGCGGCTTAGGGTCACCGGGAATGAGCTGGAGGAAGTTGCGGGAGACAGGGTCGTCTGGGATTCTCTGCTCTCCCAACTGCTACCGAGAGCCCGTCTGGACTAAGCGGTTAATGATGATGATGATGATGATGATGAGGATAATATGTTTCATGAAATTTACTTATTTAAATGAAGTTCTCAACATTATTTCCACTGTCATCACCTGCTTCAGTCCACTTATTTACAAAATTTACACCAGTGATATATTAGTAGATCTTACGACCCTATTTCCAAAAAGTTTTGCTGTGCAACATGTAAATAAAAACAGAATGCAATGATGTGCAAATCATTTAAACATAGTACAATGACAGCATATCAAATACTGAAATTGAGAAATTTTATTGTTTTTTGAAAAAAATATTTTCCCATTTTGAATTTGATGCCAGCAACATATTTCAAAAAGTTGGGACAGGGTCATGTGTACCACTGTGTTGCATCATCTCTTCTTTTAACACGACTTTAAGCATTTGGGAACTAAGGAGATGTTTTTGTGTTCTTGCATGATATAAGATTTCAGCTGCTCAACAGTTTGAGGTCTCCTTTGTTGTATTTTTCATTTCATGATGCGCCAAATGCTTTCAGTGGGTGACAGGACTCGTGTGCAGGCAGCCCAGTTTAGCACCTGGACTCTTTTCCTATGGAACCATGCTGTTCCAGTACATGCAGAATGAGGTTTGGCATTATTTTGCTGAAAGAAGCAAGACCTTTCCTGAAAAAGATCATCTGGATGACAGCATACGTTGCTCCTAAGTAGATCACTCATGCCATGCGCCCTAATGCACTCCCTTTTCCATTTTGCCTCAGTCCATCTTAAATAAGCTGGGGCGCAGAGAAGGCAGCAGTGTTTCTGGATTCTGTTTATATATGGTTTCTTGTTTGCATTTTAACTTGCGTTCGTAGTTGCAGTAACAAACTATGTGCACAGACATTGGTGTAGTGGGATTTCAAATCGAAAGTAAAGGCTGAGCCGGGTAACTGACGCATGTCTCCAACACAAATCTTCAATACAGTTCTTGACTTTATTACTCCCTCATTTTCTTAAAGCAAAAACGCAAAGCTTTTAGGAAGCATTTACCTCCTACAATTGATTCTCACAAATGTTCCTGAGCCCATGCAATGATTTCCACTACGCAATTGTGTCTGTTTTTAATGCAATGCTGCCTGAGGGCCTCATGATCACGGCCAGACAATATTGGTTTTCGGCCTTGTCCCTTGCATGCAGAGATTTTTCCAGATTCTCTGAATCTTTTAATGATATGATGTACTGTAGATGATGAAATCCCCAAGTTCTTTGCTATTTTACATTGAGAAATGATATTCTTGAATTGTTGCACTATTTGCCCATGCAGTCTTTCACAGAGTGGTGAACTCCTCCCATCTTTACTTCAGAAAGACTCTCTGGGATGTTCTTTTTATACCCATATCACGCTATTGACCTGCTGCCAATTAATCTAATTAATTGTGAGATGTTCCAGCAGTTTTTTTTAGCATTACACAGCTTTAACAGTCTTTTGTTGCCCTGTCCCAACTTTTTTGAAATGTGTTTCTGGCAAATTCAAAATGGGCATATATTTATGTACTATTTTCAATTAAATATGGGGGAGGAGGACTTCTGAAAGAAAGATCTTCTGAAGTGGAAGGAATTATAATTGTCTTTTTCAGGTAAAGTGACTACATAAGCTGGATAGTTTTTACAATGTATCCAGTTCAGGGTAATAAGGCTTTGGATTTATCCTGAGAGAGATGGTCCCATAAATAGGCCTAAGTATTGTTGAAAGAGCACGATGCAGAGAATGTTGATAGACAATGATGTAAATCTGGACTAATCATAGGCAAATACAATTCAATGTTTTAACATATAAAAATAAGTTGTTATAAGTTGTTAACACGTTATGTGTTTCCTGAAGAACTTCAGATACTTTCAATTCAGTTTTTAACATAGATGCACAGAACCATTTATTTCATTCCAAAAAACTTTGATAAATGTTCAACGGTCATCCAAATGTTTCTTGGGTGGTTAAATCTTGTGAAAAGGAAACTTAACCAAAAAATATAAGTATATATACTGTAATTGTGTGATAATTTTATTTGTTTGTTTTCTAAACAGCGGACAGTTACTACAGTTATACTGGGGGCGATTTCACACCCTGCAGCAATAACTACGTAAGGGACTTCAGCCAAGTCTTCCTCCCAACTCTCTACAGCATAGTCTTCATCGTGGGTTTAATTGGAAATGGCCTGGTGTTGTGTGTCCTTGTCAAATACTACCGGAAATCAAACATGATGGATGTGTGCCTCTTCAACTTGGCGCTGTCTGACCTGCTGTTTCTCATATCTCTGCCGTTCTGGGCCCACTACGCCGCCACCAACATGTGGATCTTTGGGAGTTCCATGTGCCAAGCTGTGACCGCATTTTACATGCTAGGCTTCTACGGCAGCATCTTCTTCATGCTCCTCATGACGGTGGATCGTTACCTTGTCACTGTCCATGCCCATACCTCTCTATTTTTCAAGCGCCAATCAGTGAGCGTGGGCATAGCCTTGATCTTGTTTATGTGGGCACTCAGCCTGGGGGCTTCTCTCCCAAACATCATATTCTCTCAAGGGACGAATGAGTCAACCGGATCGTGCATGCCGGAATATCCCAACAAAACATGGAGGTTGGTCATCTACATGGAGCTGAACATCCTTGGCCTGATCCTCCCCCTCACCGTCATGGGGTTTTGCTACTCTCAGATCATCCCC
>JAILXH010048009.1:0-10300 GCA_023558415.1 Piaractus mesopotamicus
CCTCTGAGGCTATTTTACTTGGACTTTACCTATAGTTTACAAACTGAATAATACATGATCATGCTGCTCCTTCTTTTGGAAATGCAAAAATCTTATAGCATTAGAACAGAATGTATCAATGTTTCTGTCTTTAATTTGGTGTGTATATGAATACAATGTGTTCTTTAGAGCATTTGGTCAGTTATTATATCAAGTATGAGTTTATTTGTACCCAGACAGTCTTCATCAGGCATGGGTGAAAAAAAACATAATTGTGGTCCTAAAGTGTGATTGGCTGAATTCTGAGGCCACTGTAAAATACTTAGTGTACACACATCAATTGAATTCTGTATCAGTGCACCAAGTAATAGTGAAACATAAAACATTTACTCTTCATAGAGTAATGTTTGGCTGTGAAGTTGCTAGGCAACTATAATCTAACAATTATATATAGTAGATTATATTCTAAAATATAATCTTAAAAACACTCTGTTGCTTAGTGAAAGTAAAATGTGAATGTTATTAATAAGTTATTTTACACTGGTGTATTTTAGTATATTGTATTTAGTTGATGTAAAGCAGTAAGCCACTTAAGACCTTTCATTAAAGTGATTTTACTGTAATTCTGGTGCATAAAATCAATGTTTAAACTACTCTTGCTTTTCTTTGTCATATTATTTTTCATCTGCCACCTTAAAGTACTTTGACTAAAATGCACCTGTGTTTCTTTTCTCAGGTGAGATTCAGAACTGCCGAGTTCAGAGGAACAACACCTACCTGTTAGCAGACAGCTGTACATCTGTTCATCCTGTGGAGATAACCTCCTGCTCCGGCTCCTGTGACACCAGCTCACTGTGAGTGTGACTTGTAAACACACGCACGCACATATGAAATAGAGGTATAGAAACGGGTAGTAAAAGAAAACTAAATAAATCAAATTTTTTAAAAATTATATAAAAAAATAAATCAAATTTACACAAGGTGAGGCAAACACTGATATATAATTACAAAGCTATAAATGTATAAAGTGGATCTGGATAGTGCAAAATTGAATGTAAAGTGTTCAGTGTGTTAGCAGAAGCTTGGGGAAGCGGGGGGCAAGACAGGCTGATCTGTTTGCAGCCAAACAGTCCGTGACCTGTTTTAATTATTCAGGCCAAGTCTCTCCGGTTCTCTGCAGTACAGCTGGTGTACCACACTGTGACGCTGTTGTAGAGATGCTGTCTATTGTGCTCCTATAGAAATTCACTAAGAGCTAAGGGCGGAGTTTGGCTTTTTTAAGCTTTCTCAAGAAGAAGAGCCTCTGGTCCACGTCAGATCCTTTCTGATGTGCAGTCCCAGGAATTTGATGTTGTCGACACCCTCTGCCTCCTCACCATTTCTGTGGAGAAAGGAGGCGTTGTTTTCCTAGTTCTCCAAAAGTCCACAACGTTTAACCTGCTCTCTGTAGTGTGTCTCATCATTTCCCGATATCAGTCCCACTATAGTGGTGATAACAGACACTAGAACTCAGTAGTTACCCAAATAGCCCAAACGCTTATGTAAAAAATGCTTCACCAAACTCCCTCAACCCACTCAAACTGCATACAGGTCTTCAGTAATGTTGTGCAGAATTGCCGTGTGGTTTAGGTTACAGTATTGTACATACTGTGAACCATAAAAAAACTGCAGGACCTGCACATAGGGAATAGGAATGCTAATCTACAATCAGTTTTTGTGTCAATGACTGTTATAAATACAGAAGAATCTGATCCAAGATCAGTCCTGCTTTGTGAATATTAGCCCTGGTGTTGTCTGAAGTGGCTGCTCATAGTGATGAAAATTTTGTTCATTTCTTTGTTCAGAGAAGGTTTGGGGATGTACTTACAGAAAAAATGTGGCTATTTGGGTGATTATTGAGTACTAGTGTTGTTAGCAATGGTAGCTTCACAGCTCCAGTTCAGAATATGGACTGTATGGATTGGGGAGTAAATAATGCATTTAGAAACCTACAATGTTTACCTACTACATCAAACTCTTATTTCGAAGAGGTGAAATCTGTTTTCCTTTAAATCAGTCCTATAATGCCTCCTAGGCAGTTCAAGATTGTAATGAATGATGTTGAAAATCACACACACAAACACACACAAAACTTTTGTAACTTTCTTCAGCACTTCTGTTTCTCTCCATTCCTCTGGTAACCATGTCTCTTGTGTCTGTGCAGATACTCGATGGCAGCTAACATCATGATGCACCGGTGCTCCTGTTGTCAGGAGCTGCATATCAGCAGCAAGCAGGTGGAGATGAAGTGTCCTGACCAGCGCCAGTTAACTTACACCTACACTTATGTTGAAGAGTGTGGCTGCCAAGTGACAGAGTGCAAAGACAAAAAGCTGTGAATAAAAAAGCACCCTCAATTCCTAACTAACTACTTTCTATAGTCTTTACATCAACTGTGATTACATCTGATAATGAAATGTTGTTGATTTGAGTCCAAGTAACGCATCAAATAGTGAGATGAATGTATTTCTTTCTACACTGTCATGCCAGAAGTACTTTTATTAATGATTAGTATGTTAGTGTGTAATTTCTTTGATTTTGGGCTACAGGGTTCAATGTTTTGCTGTCTAAAAATGGCACATAAGGTATTAGCACTGTAATCTCCTGCATGCTTTGTCTTGACTTACTCAATTAATCATGACTGCCTTATATTCCATTTCTTTAAATATTATCTTCTTATGAAACGTGATTTCTTTTTGTGATCAATGACAATAAAATTAAACAGCATCAATCATGGTGTGTGTTGTAATCTGTTAGTTGTGAAGAGTCTTTTACAATGTTTCTACACATCTACAGAATTATTTAAATTCCACAAATTCCAACATTAATTTAATTAACACTAATTAAACTAGTAATAGATTTCTAATGTATTTGAGCTTTAGTCAACATCAAAATCTTCTTGCTGCACAAAAAAGTCAGGCAAGTCCTGCCTACATGCAGGCTTTCTCAGTTTACTTACATATCCATATGGTTTCCTCAGTGGGCAGATAATCCTCAGTTGGTTAATGCATTAAGAAATCTATCTCTGAATTTGAGGAGAGGGTCACGCTCTTAAGTGTTGGCAGCATTCACTGTTATACGTAATCTGCATTTATCTGAAAATAAAATCTAAAAAATGTGCAGGAAGAACACTTTGCTACAGCTAGCCAACAGGACACCTGGAAAGGCATGATGATGTAACGATAATCAGTAGTGTGAAGAACCACATAAAGCCGTAATGTTTGTCTGATTACTCCATTTACTGTCTCATTTACAACAGTTTCGCTGGCAATATGAATTACAGCATATGAAGATCATTGTAACATTGCTGGAATGTTCAATATTTAAAGCTATAAGACTCTATATATTGAGTATTTAATGATTTACAGGATGTGATTTTGTCAGATGTCTCTGGGATTACCTAAATGATAGTCATCCTTTGTGGTAATACTATTCAGATACTGTACCGTACCAACCTTGAGGCCATTTTTGGTTGCACCTAAGATTCAAACAGGGTCATAGAACCTCAACTTAAATGCCCTTGAGTGTGTTCTTTGCAATGCCTACTTATAAACAACAGTGAAGTCCGTTTATGACAAGAATTTCAGCAGGTCAATCTCCCAATTTAACCAATACAGACAGCCAAATAGTTGCAAATCAATGAAAAGTACAAGTTACTGACCCAGCAATACAGCTCTATGGACAGATCAATAGCAGCATACAAAATAGGTCTGCAGAAACACCACAGACAATGTACATTACAGTTTTATAGATAGACCAATGAGCTTGAACAATACAGTTCTGTAGGCAGAAAAATGACAGTGTACAATGACACCAATGACAATCTACAACACTCTACTAATCAATGACAGTGTACATTACAGCTGGGAATGTTTATTCCAGCTGACCAGTCCAACAACAGGAAAACAGCACAACTTTGCCTTAAGATCTTATGCCCCTATGAATGGAAATGAGAACACATTGGAGAAATTATGAGGTCCGTTATGTTGCCTCTGCACAGAAAACGTAGCCGTTATTGAGCTTAGAGGCTTGGAGCACCCCAGTGCATTGTATAGTTTAGTGTTTTTCTCTGCTGTACACACCTTGTTCAGCTCAAGAAGGGATTAATTAGTGTATAATACAAGATATTTTAACCAGGGAAACCACAACTATGCAGTGTAGGGGTTGCAGGACTGGAGCTTGGGAACTCTGCACTATCAAACTTACAAAATCGTGTCTGTCAAAACACGACGTAGTCTCCCAACCCAAACAACATTCAGTCTCATATTTAACCTTTTATGTTTCTCTATTCAAACGTCATTTAACTCTCCAGAAATAGAGAAGTAAAGCTATACCTGGCTGTTTGCTAGCTCCGTTTGGGGGACAACTGTTTATGTCTCGGCTGTAAACATTAGCAAAAGTTATCTAAAGGCTAGCATTGTTCACATCTATGTTAAACGGCTGATGTCGCCTTACCCTTCCTATGATGTTAAAGAGTTCTTTTTCTTTATTTTGCAAAACCATGGGATCCTTTACCCACCCTGACATGCAGAGATGGTAGCCGGTCAGATGATGCTGTGAGGGAGTTTCTATTTTCTGCTCTGACATTGCGGCACAGACTGCTGAAGATGACTTTAATAGTAGTCCTAATAATAGCTCTTAAAATGATGTACATGTAATATACTGATCGTCTATCCAGATGTTTTTCGTGTCAGTAAAACTTGCTGTATTGTGATTCGTGTTACTAGCGCTGCTTCAAAGCCTCTCAGTTCAAAGTAAGCTAAGTTTGTGTCAGCAATCCCTCTTCTGGCCACCCCCCTCCAAAGTACTAACTCTATCACCATGACAACCAATTACACCACCTGATCCTCATTCCCACTTAAGCAGCCCTGCTACCTAAGCCTCTCAGTTGGACTCACTCTTTGTCAAGTATTGCCAGTAACCTTGTGTCTGCCTTGCCAAGCCTTGTTTTAGGATATGCACTCAGCTTTGGCCTGTCAGGGAAGATCACTTGGGTCCCATGAGCAAATACTGCAACACCTTGCTGAAACTGTGGGGGAACAATTTTCGAGGTATGTGTGCAAAAGCTGCTACAGAAAAACCCACTGCCTCTTCTCAGTTCCAGTCTCCTCCACCAGACCACTCAATCTGCAGCCTCTCCAGTCCCTTTGACTCAATCTGCAGCCTCTCCAGTATGCCTTGTTACCCCTGATAAATATGATGGATCTCCAGGCCTTTGTCAAGGTTTTTTACTGTAATGCTCCCTGTATTTCAGCCTAATACCCACTGCATTCTCCTCTGATGCATCTAAGATTGCATTTGTTATCACACTGCTTACTGGAAAAGCCCGTTAAAGGGCCACTGTGGTCTGGAATGCACAACCCACTGAAGCATATATACATATATATATATGCACAATTTGAATGCCATTTCAAGGACATTTTTGACAATTCTAGCACTGGTAAAGACCCTGGGGAGCAGTTACTGGCCTTAAAGCAAGGCAAGGAGACAACCACAGAACATTCGCTCACTTTTGAAATGCTATCAGCTGAGTGTGGATGGGATGATAAGGCCTTGACAACTATTTACCGTATGAGCCTCAATGAAACCTTGAAATCAGAAATGGCTTGTAGAGGTGATTCTCTTACCCTCAATGAGCTCATTCATCTCTCTATAAAACTGGACAATCTCCTCTGTTCTCGGAGGCATAACCATCTTCAAACCTGAGTCACAACTGATAATATTTCCTTACACACAGAACCTGAAGATATGAAATATGAAGAGCAAGATTATCTCCAGACGAGAGGCAACGCTGGGTTCGTGAAGGATTGTGTTTGTATTGTGGGGGAAAAAAGGACACTTGCGGAGTGGATGTGGTGAACTACCCAGCTGCTCCACAACTCTCATGGTGAGTGTCGATAATTTAGCCTTAGTGGGAAATCAAAAATTTACCCTCCTAGCCACATTAACATTGTGCTGTTTTCCAAGTGTTCTTACATCCCTGATAGACTCTGGAGCAGCTAGAAATTTTATTGATCAAACCTTTTGCAAAGGTTTATGTCATGTCAATTCCTGTTATGCCCTGTAAGATTCCACTACACATTAAAGTAATTGATGGTAAACCCATTGGAGATGGTATGGTTAACAAAATCACAACCCCTCTCAAACTTACCGTGGGCATACTCACACACAAAGGAGTTCACTTCCTTTTATATCATTGTTTCCCCAGAAAACTCTAGTGCTGGGATTCCCATGGCTGGCTAAACCCTGTCTTGTCTTGGTCCACTGGGAAGTTAACCAAGTGGGGTATATACTGTCTGGCGCATTGTTTGGCGACACCCTGTTTGACCACAAATGTCGAAAGCCACAACACCTCACCTCAGGTTTCCCTGCCCTCTGAGTACTCAGATTTCTCTCATGTTTTGCAAGAAACAAGCCTCTAGTTTACCCCAACACAGGCCCTGGGATTGTGCCATTGATTTAATGCATGGTACCACACCCCTAAAAGTAGGGTCTAACCTCCCTCCATCCCTGAATCAGCAGCCATAGAGGAAAACATCACTGAGGCACTTCAACTTGGATATATCCGCCCTTCCACTTCCCCTGCTGCTGCAGGATTCTATTTTGTTGAGAAAAAGGATGGCAGACTCAGGCCCTGTATTGACTACCATGGGCTGAATGCCATCACCATCGAAAATCACTGTCCTCTTCCCCCTGTTCCTAGAGCCCTAGAACAACTCTGTCACGCCACTACATTCACCAAACTGGATCTACAAAGTGCCTACAACTTGGTGCGCATATGTAAAGGGGATGAGTGGAAGACAGCATTCGTTACCCCTAGTGGACATTATGAATATTTGGCAGTGTCATACGGTTTGGCCAATGCCCCCTCTGTGTTCCAGTCATTAATGAATGAGGTCTTCCATGACATGCTTAATAGGTGGGTCATTGTGTATATTGATGACATCCGGATTAATTCCAAAACTCTTCAAGAGCATGTTACTTATGTTCACTCAGTCCTCCAGAAAGTTCATCATCAACTAAATGTGAAATTAGGAAAGTGTGAATTTCACCAAACGGAAATCTCATTTCTGGGTTATGTCATAAATTCACAGGGGGTACAAATAGATTCCAATTAAATTTGTTGTTACTGCAGTAACAACCTGGCCATGTCTTCGCTCTGTAAAGGAAATCAAAGAATTCCTGGGCTTTGTGAATGTCTATAGGAGGATTATCAGAAATTTTAGCGCTGTGACAGCTCCTCTCACCTCCTTACTCAAGGGTAATACCAAAACCCTGGTGTGAAGTTCTACAGTCCAGGATGCTTTTGACACTCTAAAGAGCCGATTCACCTCCGCTCCCATCTTAAGTCATCCAGACCTCTCTCTGCCATTCATAGTGGAGGTTGACGCTTCAGAAACTGGTAAAGGAGCTATTCTTTCTCGACGCCATGGCAATCCTGCAAAAATGCAACCCTGTGCGTTTTACTCAAAGAAACTCAACCCCACAGAAAGAAATTATGACATACACAATAAAGAACTGCTGGCAGTTAAGGCAGCATTAGAAGATGGCGCCACTGATTGAAAGGGGCTTGTTTCTCCTTCCTCATTATTACAGATCACAAAAATCTTGATCAAATATCAAAGCAGATAAATGTCTGAACTCAAGACAAGCTAGATGGGCCTTGTTTTTAAGTTGGTTTAATCATACCCTCGCATATCACCCTGCTCTACGAATGGAAAGGCAAATGCCTAATCAAGAACATATGACTCCACTGATTCACCTGATTCAGAAAAAACAATAACCCCTCAGTCATGTGTAGTAGCTCTGGTGCAATGAGAGATTTCACAGCAAATTCAGCAGGCACAAACATCAGATCCACCCCCAGGAGAATGCCCCAGAGGCCGAATATATGTACCCTTAGCTCTTTAACCCACACTCTTCCAGATTATCCACTCTTCTCTCAGTCTGGGACACCCAGGCAGATGACGGACATTGACTCTAGTGAGAAATAAGTATTGGTGGCCTACTGTTGAAAATGATGTTGAGAATTTTGTTAATGACTGTAGTATTTGTGCCCAGAGTAAAGCCTCTAGACAGCATCTGGGCGGACTACTGGAAACCCCTCCACACACCACGATGGCCATTGTCACATACTGCTGTGGACTTTGACACGGACCTGCTTCTTTCACAAGTAAACCACTGTTCTACCTGTTATTGACTGTTTCTCCAAGGGTGCCAACTTTTTCCTCTCCCACATTGCCCACTGCAGTGGAAACGGCAAAAGCTCTCTTTCATGAGATATTTAGGTTTTATGGTCTTTTTGAGGATATAGTGTCCAACAGGGGCACTCAATTTACCTCTCGAGTTTGGCAGTCCTTTTGCTTCATGTTGAATATTGTCGCTGTCCGATGAAAAACACGCATCTACACTTTTAGCGGTTTTTACTTTTTCTATGTGTGGAATGTGGGTATGCTTTTCTGTCTATCCATAGCAGTTGATATCAAAATGACCAATAAAAAGCTGAAAAATCACACCGTCTATTTACTTTAGCTAGCTAGCTAACTAGTTAACATTATTTTTTGTCTGAACTCTGTCTCTTTCAGACTAGGCATGTCTTTCTCCTTAGAGGAGTTATGTGCATTAGTATATGTATCATATGATAGGACACTTGAGGCAAAGGTATTTAGCAATGAAGATGAGGAAGAAGATGAGAAAGAGGGCGAGGATTTAAGACAGGAAAAAGTCATTTTAGGATACCTTGAGACCTCTTGTGAGAAACAAGGTTTGTAGAAAATGTTTATTAGCATTAGGTCAGCTTGAGTAAAGGTTTCAAAGTTTAAGTGTTAAGTATTTCTCAGTGCGTCTGTCTTCATAACAAAGGCTGAATGTAATCAACTAATGCGTTAATTGTGATATTTTTTCTTCTGTTTCTATTGAAGATTCACATTGTCCCAGAAATATCTCTGAAGAAGAATGTGCTGCTGATGATGTGCAAGATCAGATGGCACATAATGAGTCTGAAAAAGAAGGTATGTGTCTGAAAAACACACACAGACACAGACAGCTGATCACTGGATATATAGTGTGAGAATTGAGAAATCCATTATTATTATTATTATTATTATTATTTTTAAGAGAGTAATGAAATGGAGAAAGGTGGAGCTGAGGAGGCTTCAAGTGGAGAGGCACGCATAGGAAGGCTGAAAAGGCAGACAAACCCTGAGAGCTGGAAGGTCAATGTACAGAAAAGGAGAATGGGTCTATCGTATCTTGGAAGAAGGCAAAAGAAGGAAGTGATGAAGGAAGGAAAAAAAGCCATGCCAATCTGTTGTTTGTATGAAATCAAAAAAGCTGCACTGTGAAGATATCCAGGAAGCTGACAGGGAGGCAATTTCTAAATACTTCTGGGAAAAATTTGATTGGAGAGAGGAGGAAATTTATGTTGCATCACTGGTAGATGTAGGCCCTGTGAAGAGACAGAGGACTGGAGCAGAACAGTCTAGGAGGTCCACATCCATTCTGTGTCACCTTACGGTGGATGGCAAAAGGATCAGGGTATGTCAGGGCATGTTCGTTTCAACACTGGGGATCAAGCAGTAGTGTTTTCTAAATTGGGTAGGATGGAGAATGCCTGAGAAGACAATGAAAATCAACATCAGGAACAAAGATATACAGTTCCTTAAGCAATTCCTCATGGATCTTCCTTTCATTACTACAGGTCTTCATCCACAAAGATGTATTTGGAACCTCTTTTTAAATCTATTAAACATCTTCATGCTGAGTACATACGTACATGTGCAGAAAATAACATCCAGTCTCTTTCAAGACAAGTATTCAGTAGCATACATGCTCTTGCATTTTAACAAGTTAAATCTCTTACTGTTTCACCCCAACAAAGATCAATGCAACACATGTTGCACATATAAAGTTGGAAACATTGATGCTGGCACATGGGAAGAACACTGCAAGAAAAAGGAGACTGCAAGAGTGAATAAACAGGAGGACAAGGACAAAGCAAATGGTGGTGTGTAGTAGGGGTGCGGGAGAAAAACGATTCTTAGATGAATTGCGATGCGGACGCAAACAATTCTGAATCGATTCACAAACGTCAAATCGATTTTCTAAATATTTAATTTAGAACGTAATGTTGACGGAACGCAAAAGGCGGCACTTGGAAGAACTCGGGTAAGTGCAGCGCCCGGACAGTCTGTGGCGGCACATAACAAAAAACACCACTGGATGAGTGAGAAATCCGACCGGCTCCCTCTGCATTAAAGCCAGGTTAGATCAGGAGTCTCAA
>JAILXH010048069.1:3728-14894 GCA_023558415.1 Piaractus mesopotamicus
GTGCATTTGTGTAATTTAAATGTGTTTTAAAGGTGCATTACATTCATCTATGGAGTAAATGTAAAAATCAAAGACCAAAAAAACCTAAAGACCGGTGGTTGTATATTGATTTTTTTAATGGGCTGTTTAGGTATAATGATTTTTAAGGATGTATTTTTGCATATACCCACTTGTATTTTTTATTCCAAGATGCCTTACAAGTCAGGGAGTAGAAAAACATCTCATATGAGTTTCACAGAGCACCGTGTGATTGGTCAATTCCATGATTAGCAAACAATTTTGATTTATTCATTTTTCGTCTGTTTCTACAGATACCATAGTAGGTTTAGAATGCTATGTTTTTAAACCCAGTTATGTTTGTACTAAGAAGGATGTATCCACATGCAGAGGCTGTGGAATTTTACTGACTGTGCTCCAAGATATAGCTATGAAATACCCCATAGTCATTTAGGAGGTTGTTATGATCAAAATAAGTCCAGAAGTTACACACTGTATGGAAAGGCACAATGGACATTCAGAGCTATGGTCCTGTTATGGGTTGTGATTACCAAATAAAACTATATTTTAAGCAAAAAAATACTTTACACACCATATAAATCATGTAAAATGATAGACTAATTGAAAGATGATGTGATGTTAATCCAGAAACATTGGGAACTTGGAAGTAAAACATAAATAATAAGGCAGTATAATAACAATAATATATTATTATAATAATATATTATTATAGTAATATTATTAACTGGTAACAGAGATCTCAAATTAGCATTTCTGTTCTGGAACAGTTAAGGATAATTATGTTTTTGGTTTTGATTCTGGTTTTCGTTCCTCAGACCAGTTTGAAGTTAAAAATCTTGTCTTCTACTTACAAAACACAAATGTTGTATCAGTTGAAAGTATAGATTGCATAGTAATTCTAAACAATCTACATTTCCCCACTAGCGTCAGTATGCTTTGAGTAAGAGATGGTTCATATGAAATTACAGCATGCTTTTGTAACTGCAACTTCTAATGCAGAATGTCTTTATTTACCAATTTACCATTTACCAATAAAATAAACTTTATTTAGATGACATTCATAGCTATAACTGTTTGACCGGCCTTTTCCACAGTTAATTCCCTCATCAGTTCAACAGAACTCTAGAACCTTGCTGAGATTCATTCTAGTGCAATGCTGCTGCTACAACTTAAATGATGCCTTTCTACTGTTTTTATTATGGGTCTAGATTGCAAGAATATTGAATTTCGTATTGTTTCTAGGTAAAAACTGCTAGCATGCCACTCATGGAAAGAGCCAAATATAGTCCCGAAGCGTATTTTTGCTGGCGTAAAAGACTATATTGACCACCATAAGACGCTATCGCTCATGCCAAGATGCAGCACGGTTACGGCCTTTGGTTTAATATGGCTCTAATGGTAAATAGTGAACACAAAACCATATCAAGCCAATTCAAGAAATGATAAAGCATCATATGTACAATACACAGTTCACAGACAAGTGATCATGGCCGTCCTGATGTGGAAAAAGAACATCTACATTTATTCAGAATATTCAAACTGGCACAAGAACCAAATCTGTGTTTTGGTTTTCCTCTCACAGGCCAGTGTGAGGTCTGTCAGGTGTGGCTGGTCTGGATGGCTGCGTATGGTAGGTGAGGCATTGTGTGGTTAGGGCCAGAGACACTGGGAAAGCATCCAAAGCTCAAGGACGAAGCCTGTGCCATTTGGAGCAAAAGGAGCTGAACTGACAAAGAACAGCAGGAAGGCCCTGTATCACTAAAGAGGACATTTGTAGTTTGAAGGAAGTTGTCGTTCATTTTAATGTGCTGATGCAATGCTGCCAAAGTGCCTTTCTTTTTAAGTAGTATCCCTGACTTTGGAGAGATGCCATGTGTGGCGTCAGTCATTGTGCAGGGATTTCATGGTGGTGTTAGGCATAAATAACTCTGTAATGCACACAGCCAGGGCACGGTGGACTTATTCTTTGGATCAGCATTGAATTTAGTGAACAGCAGAATTAAAAGAGCAGTGCAACTGCACATCTTCTGAAGAGCACTTCCAGCCTTGATATCTGCTAGTCTCCACCCTCCCAGCATATTTGGATAATGCATGTTTGGGGGTGGATTGTAAATGTGTGTGGAGTTGGAGCTGCTACATGAGTATAGCAGAAGGGAGTATCCACAAATCACCCCACACAACTGGCAAAACAGTCATTCCTCAAATTAGCATACTCCCCAAATTGTCCTTCATATCCAGACAATGGGAAGTAAGACTTCTCAGAGAAAATTTTATAGAGAAGTTGCATGAGATGGAGTGAAAAATTATAATTTACAGTGGCATTTTGGAACGAAACTCTTCAAATGTACAAATGATTATGGCAGGACATGAAGTACGAAAATGCAAAAAGTGCAAAAAGCACATGCTTGAAAGGAATGGACTGAATAAAAGGCTCTGTTTTTATACTTGGCGCTCAGATCAAAGCACCTGCTATCGCGGTTGGGGGCGTCAACATTTGGAAGGTTCCTGTCCAGTTCTCTGTAATAGAGGACCAAATATTTTCTGTTTTGTCATGAATTATGATGCAGGAAAATACAGGAAAAATATTTTTAATAGTTTGACCAAATGGAGACATAATATATGCATCTGTGGATGAATCTATTTTTTTAACATGTATGTATATGGATATGATTACAGCTCAAAAATATTAGTGTCGATTTCCTTTGATACAGTGTCAGATGACTGGAAAAAATGTCTTTGAACACTGAGAATGAGGTTATTCCTTAGATATTTTGCACAACTCAGTTTGAAAATTCTGTTGTGGAGAATAAACTACAGCAAAACTCACTAGCTGTATATGCACTGAAGTGCAATGGATTAAAAGTGTGTCTACACAACTGAGATACTAGATTGCACTTAAAAACATCTGATGGATTACTGCATTTCCTTTTGTCATGTAATATTATTATTATGATGCTTTTTTTACTTAAATTTTGTTATTTGTCTTGCTAAGAGAACAAGATATATAAGAGAAACATCATAAGAGGAGGGGACAGCTCACTGGTGAAGTAGTCATGTCTTTCAATAAAAAGAGACAGGGAATAAGCTTCTTTTCTATGGAGATTTATGAATTCTAAACTGAAATATACAGATTTCTTATAGTGTGTCATAAAAATGTTGGATTATCTTTTAGTTTTAGGTTTGTAGGTGTGTTGCCCTTGAATTCACATAAAATGATGTTTTGAAAATATCACAGAAAAGCAGAAAATCAAAGAAAAAAAAAATCAAACTTTGAACCACAACAGCACCACTGCTGGAGAAAATAAGAGCCAGTCTGAACACCAGAAAGCTTATGTATCCAAATATGGCAGGAGTTTCTTTCTCTGTGAGGAAGAAGATTTTTAGACTCTTGGTGGACTGCATGATAAACTGTATTTTTATCTCTTTAGCAATATGAGTTTCTGTGATAAACACGTTGTTAAAGCTGTGATGACACAACAGATCAAATGACCTTACACGAGTGGTCATGTCAGAGTGACATAAGATTGATGTGATAAATGTGTTAGAACCCAACAACTGTTTTTTCACATGCTGGGGTTGAATTCTGCTCTCCCACATGTAAAGCATACATAACATAAAGCATACATAACCATTCTGTCAAACAGCCAATCACAAAACACAGACTTGCACAACTTCAAAACTACTCCATCCTGAACTGCTAGCCTGTATAAATGATTTAAATGTGCTGATTATTTTCACTGTCAGAGATGAAAAATGTGTGAAGCAGCAAAGGCCACTGTAACAACAAATCTGCATCACTATAAGGAGCTATTTAAGAAATAAAACATATTTATTCAATTTTGTAGGCCTATAGAAAATGAAAATATTTATTCATGTTTGTAGCCTTCATAGAAAAAGCTGTTCACTGAATACTGACTGTTTTTCAGCTTTACTGTGCCCGCAGTTTTGATGTAAGTAGGTATTAGTATTGCATTATTTCGAACTTTGGATTTTGCATGATAAATAAATAAATAAATAAATAAATAGTTAAATAAAAGCTCCTAAGCTTGCAGCACAGCCAGTCAGAAAGATACTATTTTACGTCAGAATTTTAAGAACAATTTTTTCAAACACTGCATTTTGTGTCCATATCATATAGTCCAATAGAGAAATATACATAAATAATAAAACAACAAATAACAATACATAATTAAGCTTCATTTCTTAAATCTCGAAAATACTTCTTTTCTTAAGATACGAGTTGATTCATAACCTAATTTAAAAATTCCATCTCACCATGTCTTTCCCCGCTCAATCAGATAGCCTGGCCTAGCATGCGTGAGAACAACTGCCCGAGGGCATTGTTGCCAAGCGGACAGACTCACCTACTTTGGACACAGTAAAACATGCATCTGAGGTATTTTAAATAAACATATCAATCAGAATGATGTGTAGGTCCAGTACCATGCAAAAGTCATTTAAAACAATTTATCATGGCAATAAGTGTGCATTTATGCTTGTAAAACGACCACATATAACATTATACTAAAGGCAAATTAACATAAATACACTCAAAAATAACTATTTCTACTCCTTATTTTACAAAAGCACTAGATATCTTGTAAGCTACTTTGAAGAACAAAGTTTGGTTCCAGATGTTATTTGTAAAATTCCATTGCCAATACACCTGATTCAACAAAATGAAGCACTGATTAGCCATTATTACTGAGCCATTATTACTGAGGTTTGGAAATGGAACACAATTTATTGGAATAATGTTATTTGTATTTACTCTAATATTAGTGTTTTTCAGGGCAAATAAAGACTTGCTGCCTGGATTGTTTTTCATGTAGAATTTTCTCGGGTGCCTAAAACCTTTGCACAGTACTGTATGTGTATATTCTAATACACATTCTAATGACCAGAGCCATGTTCCATGCTCTGTGTCTCTTTTCTGTATCTCTTTTATTTTCTTCTAAACTCTTAACATGGCCATAGAAGGTCTTTGGTTACTATTATGGGGTAAAAACACATGATGAGGACTTTGCCTTCACGTCTTCAGATCTCTCTGTCCTTGACGCTTCCAATTTCCTGAGATAAAATCAAGGTCCTTCTTGCTGTAAATACGGGCAGTCTGACTGCGCACAACATCAAGGGGGTTCTGTAATGGCCTCCAGCCCGGGCCTCCTGTGGTCCTGCCTCATCAACAAAACGCTGCCAGAGTCTGCTAGGCTGGCATGCAAAAACAGAGCACCCACGCAATTAAAGGACAAGGCCGACATTTTGGCAACTATAATCTCATGTTTCACTCGTTTGTCATGTAGTAAATGACAAGTGTGGTGAGACCAAGGTTTTTTAGGAAATTAGATGTGACAGTGACAGCCAGTGGAGAGTAAGTGCTTCAAAAACGTGAGGAATAAATCGTTTGGTACGGAAGCACATTCATTCAGTAGACTATTTTGAATGGATTTATTTTGTTCAAAAGGTGCTACTTTTTGAACAAATGCAAGGGTTAGATCATTCTATTCAAACCCTTGAGAAAAACTTGTTTGCAGTTTTAAACTATGGACACACATTCCAACTAATATTGTTATTTGATTACCCATAAGAGTTCATGAATGGATGTCCAGTTAACCACAAGGAGGGGAACAATGCCAAAAAGAAAGAGATATCCATATCCATACACATATCCAACACTTGTATGACAGAGGCTGCCTCTTCACATAAGCTAATGAGCTAGCTAACAGAGGTAATGTGTGACAAGTTGGATCCTGTTGAGGTATCATTGTTTTCTACACCAAGTATTATCTCTTCAGTGGACAATGGGCCAACATTTTATTTATCAGAGAAATATATTTTCACTTTTCTTGACCTAACATAAGCTAAAGCGATTCGCATAGTTAGTGATTCATCCATTTCTGTGGAGATACTAAATGCACCCACTGGACATGCGTGCCCACTGTGCATTTTACGAACAGTCAGAACCAAGTACACCTGAGGCACCATTAGGGGGATTGGTCATTAATGGAATGGACTACTCGGAAGGTTTTAGCAAACTGCAGTTAGTAATCTAGCAAACACACAACAAAAGGGGTTAGGATGACCTTATTTGCAATGTTGTTTTGGTCAAGTCTACAGTCTGTGGAATTCCACTGAGGTCTAAAATATTAATAAAGTGGTTCAAAAGGCTTTCAGAACTGTTATTTCATGTTTCATTTTGTGGCAACTTTGTTTGTTTGTTGTAGTGTAATACAAGACAAGTAGCCAACATGAGCACATAAAACGGGTAACTCATAAGCTCCTCAATGGTATTTGACTGAATTTGACTGAAGATTTGACAGAAAAGTGCAGCTTTCTTTTCTTCTAATAACAATTCCCTGGCATTCAGCCACATTTCATCAGTAGCATTAGTGGCATTCTAGTCACCATATTGTTAGCTATCTTGTCACAGGCAAACATATGTTTATTAGGGCTGTATTTTTGACCAATCAAAAGAGTATATATACGTGTAAAATGACATTGCTATTCCTAAATGTTGCTGAATAAAATATGAAACAATGGTAACACTTTATTTGGATGGTCCACTGTAGATGCTTTGTAAATGCTCAGTATGTCTTAAAGTAACTTTCAACTAAAATATCTATTGAATGCAACTGAACTTGAAGTTGAGTGCGAAAGATTCTATTAAATCTATCCCTAAACCTAACCCTAATCCTTAACCTCAAGACAAAACCTATACCTACTTCTAAACCTAACCCTAATCACAAGGTTGTTGATAACAACTGAGTATTACCAAAACATGTGTTAATGATTTAAATATCTGTACATCATCTATTGGGGATCATCCAAATAAACTGTGACCAAAATAATTTTTACTCAGTAAGTTTGTTTTTGCCTGTGAAAGGTTTACTTACTGAGCTTTTAACAATGATTACAATGATCTAAAAGTTTTATTGTTAAAGATGCAATTAAACATTACTGGAAACATGAAGCTACTTATGAATTATGAAACATAGCTTGTAGCATTTGCAAAATTGTTCCTATTCTGTGCACTATAATACTCCACCAGACCTCCACTGGTCTGGTTTCTAAGACCTCCGTATCATAGCAACTAAGAATAAAAGTGGCCAAGACACTCAAACACTTACAGAGAAATCCCGGACAATACAGACCAGGCAACAACGACGAGATACATGTTTGGAACATGCACCACTGTGTTCCATATTTCTCATTGAATGTAAAATCTTACCCTCCCTAAAAGACAAACAAGACTGTAATGGAGGCAAAGGGCAGAAACATTGAATCATGTCCAGCAAAGTTCTCAGAGGAAGAGTGATGATTCTAAAAAACTGCTTTTGTCTTGGGTGCCCTTATGAAAAAAATGGGGTGCTGGTGGAAGGACAGTACTGTTATTCTGAGAGAAAAGGCCAGAAAGCAAATAATTCAACACAAAACAAACACACAAAACTAGTTAAAAAGCCTCTATGTCTGTTTTTTTTTTAATGTCCTGACATTGATCAATGTACTAAAGACAATATACCAACATGACCAATGAATATTGAAAGTGGGACTGCAAAATGTAACCAATGTCATCTTATTATCTTACACTTCATTGTCACAGTGCTCTTTAGAACAGGCAAGATTAATCAGTGCTTGTGGTTGATTAGCACTCCATAGAAACCATCTTTTACAAATATAAGATTTTCCTGGTCAAGCTTACAGACTGAGACAGCCATTTTATTCTACATTCAACATCACCACTATGAAAGTTTATAAACTTTACATATGAATGCAGATCAGACCTAGTCGATGCCAAGTCTGCTAACACATTGTTGTGCATTGAGAGTGTCTTTTACTGTGGTGTTCGCTGACCCAGTGCGGCAACTGCTGCATAACTATTGCATCATTGTTACTCATATGTATTTATAGTTTGCAATATGAAAGGATAAAATAACACCCTCTGGAGCCCACTCTGAGCATTTCATAATGCATAAATCAGGTGTAGATAAGAAATGAAAGATGGTCCAGATCTCTGGACTCAATAATTCCACCTGTAGATCTCTGAAACACAGTCTCCATATTTCATAATATATGCATGCACTGAATAACATAGTAAAGGGCCCATATCATGAGAAACCAAATTTCCTCCCATTTTTTAAATAATGTAGTTTGAAGTAACATGTAATCATTGTTACAAGCTTAGGATGTGTATTATATGGCCAAACGTTTGTAGACACCTGATCACCCAATGTTTCTTAAGTATTAATAGGGAGTTTGTTGTCCTAATCTGCAGCATTTAGACCCAACAGCATTAAAGAGGTCAGGATCACAAACACTCCAACTCATCCCACAGATATTGAATGGAGCTACATCAATCCAGAGAATACAGTTCCACTGTTCCATAGCCGGATGCTGTTGGGCTTTATGCCCCTCTACCCGACACTTGGTTTGGGCGCAGTGATCTTAGGCTTATGTGCGGCTGCACTAGAGTGTTCCATTCTATTGGTAATGCTTTTAGATTATACAAGCGGTGTGTGTACAAATGAATGTTAGTACCAGCAATGGGTGCACCTTAAACTAGCTGAATTCACTTATACAAAGGGATGTCTAAATACTTTTGGACAAATACTGTACCACTTATGATGTCACAAGAACCAAGTAATTTACACATATCCAGCAGTTTAGCTCTGGAGAGTTTCAGCTCTGAGTGCTTTTCAAATGAGTCACGACACAGGACAGCCAATCAGAACAGAGCTCATGTATCTTATATCAGTCACAGTAACAAAAACAGCCTGTTAAATTCTAAAAGATAAAGAGAGGTTGAAAAAAAGGTTGTGTAAAAATTAATTATGATTCATTTTTGTGGTCCTCGAGGGGAGTGGACCTCAAGGGAAAAGATACAATGCAAGAAAAGTGTATCATATGGGCCTTTAAAGCAAACTTAAATATGTACGAACAGCTTATGTCAACAATTGCAAGATGACATAAGATGTTTAATGAAGTATATGACATTGCATTGATATAAGGGGCCTTAAACTAAAGTAACAAACATTTGTTCCATTTGTAACACTGTTATGAAACATCATAAAGCAGAGGCCTATTTAAGAAGCCCGTATATTAATTCTACGGAACATTTTTATGCTCTTGAGCTTAAGTGATCATTTCAAAACATATCTTCCTATATGTTTAAATATTTATCCTGTACTTATAAAAAGTACAAATAGCCTTGGTAAAATATTACTTTCACACTTTTGTATAACCTTTAACAATTGAGTTTGTATTTCCATACCAGTAAAAACCTACTTGCTTTTAAATGTACTTAAGCATTTAAAGTAAACATACTGTGAGCTATTACAGATATTATGCTGTATTATTCTGGTGAATAATAACAATAATAATAACAATAACAATAACAACGAGATCTGTTTAGGGGAGCTGTGCAGCTGCAGACATGAAAAACAGAGTTAGTTTTTCATATCTGCAGCTTGTAACCATCCTGGTTACCAGTAAACTACATAACTCTCCAAATGGAAAATGTATTTTTGTACTTGAACTCAGTTACAAATATATAGAACTGATAAGTGGTTTTTAACTAGGCGTCTGCTTTACAAGTTCCAGTACTTTAGTAATGATGGGGACTGATGCTTCATAGAAGTGTTTTAAATGGGACAAATGTCTACCTCTTCAGTTTAAGGCTTCTTAGGTCAATAAAGTGTTATTTCAATCATATAACTTCTTATGTCATCCTGCAAATGCTGGTATAAGCCATTAAACACTCAAGTAGTGCCTTATAAATGGTATTTAGTGCATTTGCATGTGTCCCTGTAGTACCCAATATTGCAATAATTTTATAATAATGTAATAACACACATGTAACCAGAAATGTAATAATACATTCCACGCAACTTGGTCAAAAATGTAATAATGCCTATTATACAACAGTCAGTTCTGGCCACACAAGCTGAATGGTTGAGAAGCGTTCTAACCGTGCTGTTATTTCACCATAACATCACGGGTTTTTCCACAAACACTGTATCACTCCGCTGAGACGCCTTTGCTTTGACAGCTGTAGGAGATGCTCAAGCCATTTGAACGTTTTTACTTCTTACTTTGCGCAGAAACAGAAAATGCATACTTTGAAGATTACATTTGACCTACAATCGAGGTCTTATGTTATCGCGAATAACATCACAGCTATAATGATCTACAAACAAATCACAGCCGTGAGGGTATAACATGCTCCATCTCATGTTCTATTGCTTTAATAATGTAATAGCTTACCCAATGATGTAATGCAGAGTTTAAACTGATAATGTAATCATTTTTATAATCATAATATAATATCTTATTACATTATAGGGAATTTATTATATTTCCATGTTGATCACAGGTGATATATTATTAAATTACTAAGAATATATCATATTTAGAGTTTTTAGATATTTACAATCATTTTTTCAGATAGCTGATATAACACGCTGTCTGATAATGTAATGCCATGTTAATTATTAGTCAATATTCTACATTTTGCTGAATTCACAAATTGTAGAAGACCTTTGGCAACATCTCTTAAAAGTATGACATCATCCATTTTGAAAAAAAAAAGTGCATTGTAAATGTTACATTTCTGGGCGATTCTACATATTGGGAAACCATTGCAACACTGGGTTTTACAGTCCTGATTAAAGGAGTATTATATAGATGAGAAATGAAATATGGATAGTCTATGGATATGTCTATTATGTATACTTCAGTTTCTCAGCTTAAGGGTTTAGACAGTAGATGTCTTAATCTGTCCATGTGTATCTACATCAAGCTCAATTATATCACATCATGAAAAGAATATATGACAATGCATACATCATTGATACATTATGTGCTCGCCTGCTAGGAAAAAAGACCCACATCCCTCCTAATTCAGACATAGAGAATGGTGATATATGAAGATTAGTGTAGTTTGTCATTATCTATACTCTGAACTACAAATAAGACAGATATAGGGCATGAATATCAGAGAATAATTCAATGCTTCAAAAACCCATGTGCACTCAGAACTCAAAATAAAGTAAACATTTGTCTTAGAACAGCAGCAATAAATTTGCTCTATCAGTCTCAATCTCTCTCTCTCTCTCTCTCTCTCTCTCTCTCTCTCTCTCTCTCTCTCTCTCT
>JAILXH010048098.1:0-12275 GCA_023558415.1 Piaractus mesopotamicus
CTCTCTCTCTCTCTCTCTCACTCGTTCTCACCGACTTCTCTAACGAGCTCTGAGACTGTTCCTCCTTCACTATAACACAGTAGTGATGCACAACTCTGGGTTTTCTAGAGTGGAATCAAGAATTTTAAGCAGGACGGCTCCAGACCCGGAGATAAAGGGATGCAGCAGAGATTAAACCAACCTAAATGAATCCAATTTACCCAATTTCTTCTTTAAGCATTCTTTAGTAAACCCAGTGGTTCTGTTTTAGCTCCGGTCAGACCGTATATGTTGGTTAACTTGGGTAAATAATGTGTGGTAACTCTAAGTATGTAGACTATATAACGTTACTGTCGTATCTGTCATGGTAGGCCATGTTTTTTTCATTCAACAAAGCTCAAAGCCTTATATGGACCATTCTACCAGACTAGTTCAAACTGCAGTCTTTGGGTTTTGTTCACACCTGAAAGTCTGAACCGAGGTTTGTGTTACACTGCATACATTTGATCTTGTTAGTTTTGAGTTCACATTGCATTTTGGCGAGTGCACAAAAGGACATTACACGACATACCTGCGTTGCTTCATCACCTACCTGGGCCACATCTCCCTGTACTTAACATTATCTGTGTCCCGATTCAGGGGCTGCATCCTTGAAAGGATGTGGTCTACGAAGGCGTGTTCTTCGAAGGCTGCGTAGACCCGCAAAGGCTGAACTAAAATGAGATTTCCTGTTTGGGTCACAGCACCGCTGTTCCTGCCCTTACAGTTGCATCACGAAACTGCGCTCCTGTCAAGTTATTTTACAGTTCTTTAAAGACGGAGCCAGAAACTTTGATTTCAGTTTTTTTTTTTCATTTATTAGAGCTGGAGATTCTCTCTGTCTGCTCCCTAAAACAAAACAAAACAAAACGTTAGTGAAAGTTTTGCTTCAGACCACACTTTTTTCATTTATATTGTTAGCTATTCAACTCAGTTTAAACCCACTTACTTTTAAAAGTGTCTCCTCAGCCGCCGTTCACTCCTCTGCTGATAACGTCATGTTTTCGAATCCTCGTTGGCATGCGATGAACCTCGGGATATGTTGGCTGGCGAAGCTTCCACCCGTTGGCCTGGAAAAGGACACATTTCTCGGCCGCATATGATGGAGACTTCAAAATGGGACAGCCTAGTCGCGTCACTGTGACGCAAACAGCCTTTAAATGCAGCCTCTTTAGATTGACACAGCTATTGATTGGTCTGTAGAGGAGCGCCTGATGTCGGCGTGTTCTCAGTTTGGCGGGCAGTCTTTTCTGTTTCAACAGAGAAAAATGTTGACTTTTGACTGTTTCATTGGACCAAATTACAGTTAAATATTTAGTCTCCTCCTCTCCTCCTGTGCTATCCTGGCTCATTTTACTTCTCTTCCTGTTCTTTTTCTTCTTCTGTTGTTTAGTGGCTGACCTCCACTTCCTGTAATTGGTCCAAAAGTCCGAACCATCCAAAAAGTGTTTTCACACCATGGTTCAGTTTTATCTGAGACCATATTTTGGTTCTTTTGTCCAGACCGTGTTCTGAGGCACCTTTCACACCTGTTGTTTTGGTTCGCATTATGGAGCAGGTAGTCAGGCTGCATCCCTGTCCCTCATGGCCACATGGTGAGCAGTGAGATCTCATTATTTTGAAATAAATGTGTGCCAAAGTCTGAAAACCAGTGTGGAACATTAAGAATTGTCATTACTGAGACACATATTTTCTGTAGTTAAGTAAGTGTTTTGTGTTTTAATTTAAAATATGTTTTTATGTGTGTACAGCTGTTTAAAGCTGCGTTTCTAGTCATGTACTGGCTAGTGTTTTGTTTAGTTCTGCTCAAAAAGAACTAACGCTAACTGTAACTAACTGTACTCTTACCTGTAACTGTAACTTATATGTGTATATATGAGTGTAATACCCATACCATATTTTTTGCATCCTAGCAGAGCTATGTTTATGTGTATATATATCGCGGCTGAAGCAAACCTCATATCCCCTCATATTATTAAATGGCTGTTGCCCTTTATATGCGTGCAAATTTCATGAAGAGTGGACCAAAAGAAACGGCCCAAAAGCAAGTTTAAAGTCCAAGTCGCTTAAGTCCAAGTCAGTGTTTTCAACTCTGACTCTGAGCTAAATAATTTGGTGGAATGATCAAACATAAAACGCGGTGCTTTTATGTTTGATGTTTTCGTGTCTGTGATTTTTAGATTTGTCAGTTAACACTTAATCACAGGCTAATAACGGTCGTTTATCAGTACAATCAATTTACCAAAATTCACATCCCTAGTAGATACAAGGCAGGTGTGTGTGTATGTGTGTATGTATGCATGAATGCCTCGTGTGTGCTTAGCTCACACTGTGCCACTTCATTCGGTTTTCCCATAATCCCCTGCTTTAACACTGCTCTCTCACTTTCTCACTCACTCACTGTTGAGCTGAATGCTTTGCTTGGCTCTGTGCGGCTGCAGGCCAGACATTCAGGTCAGTGTAGAACAAGCACAGTGTGTTTTTAGACTGAAAACACACACACACACACACACACACACACACACAAACCCTGTGCCCTTTGCTGCCTCTGACATATCACACTTTTATATTTATTTGAATTTCAGTTTAAGCGGTTGGTTTAGGTTTGGTTAATGAGGCTAATATAGGCTGATAATGTCAGGCTGACATTTTTAATAATGCGCGTTTGCAGCAGCACCATTTCCTCATTGATTAGCATTTGGATGACCTTTCATGACCTATTTATAGACCTTCACTGACCTATTTGGGTGATGTATAGGCAGTCTGAACTTTATGGGCACATGGATTAAAACCAGACGTACACTATACGATTTTTAGCCTGATTTGAACCCTGATTTCATACTTCACACAAATCTTGACTAATATTTTAAAACTTGTTAGAATCGTACAACTGAAAACGCAAAAGGTTCCTGTAGCATTAGTTGGAGAGGAAGGAAATGATTGAGTGATTTAGTAAACAGCCAATCAGAAAGCTTGTAGAAAGAAAAAAAGACATCATGCTGAAGTCGCCCGTCATTCTATAGTCGACATGATGCCCATATGAAAAACTGCAGGTGAAAACAGTTTTTCTCTATGGGAATAATTAACAGTATTTTCGAATATCACCACTGTCTCACGCTGTGGTTACTAAAAATGTTCCAAACCTGATACATTTCATCCTGTGTATGCTTTTCCGCCCAAGTGTCACTGGATCTGCTGAATTATAAGGTCACTTGGCAATCAAAATATGAATAATGCTACATGCAAACAAGATACACTCCTGCACACTGAAATGAAGTTGCATGATATTAATTTTTAACATTTTAATAGACCAGGGGTCACAACCCAAATGTTAAAAAGAGCCGTTTTGTCCTTTCAACAAAAATTGAACCACCCTTGGGAGCCACAACATTTTATGTCCATTTTACCATCTTGTCTCAGAATGTGCTAATGTACTAGTATAGGCTAAAAAAAATAATCTAAACGAAAATGCAGACTTTCTTTGCTCTACTTTAAGCTTTAGCTCAGCTATAGCCACTTTTCTCACATCTCTGGCAGGAAACTTTTCTCCAAAAGTAGAATAGTTTCTTGTAAAATGTCGCTCAACGTTCGAACTTTTTGTGCTTGTAAATGCAAGTAAGTCAGTTAATCTTCAAATGATCAATGTTCATCTTAAATCTTTGTCTTTACCATTTTGTTAGCTAGGCGAGATTGTTTGTTTTCTGCGTTGCTGTGTGATCAGCGGTCTGTGCACCAACCTTCAAGGTTAAAGGGTGAATTAGCAGTTCTACATTAACTCCAGTGTTTAAGACCATTTGTTGTTAAAACTGTGTTAGAATGATCAGCAGAGCTTTATTTCAAAGGAGGATTATTTTACCTAAAAAACTAATTCTGTGGAGCTGCAACAGGGCATGAAAACTGCTGCATTTGGCTCCAGAGCTGCATGTTGCTGACCCCTGTTATAGACCTCTCCTGCAGCTTTGGTGAGGTCAATCTTGTGTCAGTTTTAGTGCATTAGAGGTCTGTTTGGCAATGATTTCTTCACACTCCTGCCTTCCCCCACAGAAAATCTGCACCCTTTGCCCTGCTTGTGCCTGCAACCTAAACGATTTGTCCTGTTCCCGCCCACAGTCATGTATAGCTGTTTTCCTTCTGCATTGAAAATGACTGCTGTAGGTCAGACTGGCCTTTAGTCGGCTTTATTGCCTCACGCATTTGACACTGAAAATTAGCACCATGCTGCAAGATATTGTGGTGGGTCCCACGGGTCCCCTGAGACAGAATACAGACCTCTAGTGTACAGCGCAAATGTTAGCTTGTATGTAGCAGTATTCATATTTCAACTCTTTAACAAACTTGATCAGAAATAAAATGTATTTATGGAAATTTATGGTTTTGAAACTTTTGTTAACAACATGGTGAGATAGCAGCAGTTTTTAAAACAGCATTCATTTTTCTCATATAGAAAACCAGCTTAGACTCCTACTATTGGCCCGACACTGACTACAGAATGATGCATGACTTCAGAGGCCTACTGGTTGATTGAGGAGTTACTTGGTGAAAACTGGCAAATGCACGAGTGCCTTAAAAACCAGAACTTCAAAGTACCCACTTTCTCGCTTGCAAGTTAGTGAAATGCTTCTGCAGCTCATACACATTTGTGGATGAGACATATGGTGGGAGATGAAATATGCAGGATGCTTGGAGACAATATCAGATCATGTATGGTTACGAACTGCTGATTGAGGAAAAAAACATGAGACGGCATCCGTTCTGATGGCATGTGGATGCAAAACATGAACCGTCATAGCTTTCTAGCTTACAAGTTAGTGAAATGCTTCTCCAGCTGTTGCTTTCCGTTTCTAACAAGTGACTAAAACTGGTCATTCCTAATTATATTGATAGTTTTTAATTTGCTTGACCAGACACTGTGGCTGGTTACCCAACATATTAACTTAGTTAAATGTTCCTTTGTGGACCCATACAGGACACACTGTGAGATTCAGCGTGTCAGAATAAAGAAATTAATTGAATTATAAAACACAAATTTTAGCCCATTCCTCCGTACAAAACAGCTTCAACTGTGTTATGTTGGTGGGTTTCCTCTCATGAACTGCATGCTTCCACAACATTTCTATAGGACCAAAGGTCAGGACTTTGACTTGGTCATTCCAAAACATTGACTTTATTCTTCTTTAACCACTCTTTGGCAGAACAACTTGTGTGCTTAGGGTGGTTGTCTTGCTTCATGACCCACGTTCTCTCGAGTTTCAGCTCACAGACAGATGCCCTGACATTTTCCGTTTGGATTTGCTAGTATAATTGTCCTTCTGTTGTTCATTGTTCCATCTGTGACGGCAAGCCGTCTTGGCCCAGATGCAGCAAAACAGGCCCTAACCATGATACTACCACCACCGTGTTGCACAGATGGGATAAGGTTTTTTTGTGCTGAATGCAGTGTTTTCCTTTCTCCAAACACAATGCTTCCCGTTTAAACCAAAAAGATCTATTTTGGTCTCTATGGTTCTAATTGCCTTCCGGCTTGTCCATCATTTTCCTCAATAAATAAATGACCAAATCTAATATTTCTGTCTCATTTGTTTAATTTGGTTCTCATTATCTACTATTAGGACTTGTGTGAAAATCTGATGAAGTTTTAGGTCAAATTTATGCAGAAATATAGAAAATTCTAAAGTGATTACAAACTTTCAAGCATGACCATATATATGTGTGTATACATGCATTTAAGAAATGTTTTTTTTTTTTGTTGCCAGAAGTTATCAGGCCTTGAAGGTCCTGAGGGTTCCCCACTGGCAAAAACATCCCAGTGTGTTCATAGAACTGGTTTATAAATGTCATCTTCTTTTGTGCTTTTCCAGGAGAACATTTGTGGATGAGACGGTTGGTGGGAGATGAAATATGCAAGACGTTTGGAGAAAATGTCGGATCGTGTATGGTTACGAACTGCTGATTGAGGAAAAAATAAACACGAGACGGCATCCGTTCTAATGGCATGTGGGTGCAAAACATGAATCCTTCACAGATATGTGACGGCAAGACTGCATTTTTTATGAGACTTCATGAATGAGTCTTCTGCTTTAAGCTCTCAGGAGCAGCGTACGGACCCAGGGACGAGGATTATTCACTGAGGAATTTTTTTATTTTTTTTTCTTTCTGGGCAAAATGTGTCATCATTGCTCAGTCCAACAGCATGAAAACATACTCCTGGGAGATTGTAGCACTATGGCAGAGCAGACTTAAGCATTGTAGTCATTTTAGTCATGTCTGAGTCACTGCTGAAGAGAGAGAGAGAGAGAGAGCGCGCAGCAATAATAACACTGCATCTCTAACAGGACCGTGAGGGCGAGAGACATTAAGGAGACATAAAGAGAGACAGGAAACTACATTTTCAGTACATGTCATGCTAGGCCTGCAATTTAGAGGATTAATATTGCAGATATAATAATTTGGTGCTCTGTTTAATACCTTGTATTTGCTCCAAACAGTTTGTAAGCTGCTCTGCACGCTCTTAACACGGGTTAAAAGGAAAGAGAAGTTGTATAAAGAGGGTGAAACAAGGACAGACGGACTGATTTCGAACAAATGTTCTTTTGTGTCCTTCAGAAAGGGAATGTGATAGTCTAGCTCACCCAAACAAAACATTCACCCATCCCATCTCATATCAAAGGCTAAATAGCTTCAGCAAAGACGGCCATAACTACCCGATTGGCTAAACTGTGCGCTGTTCACTGATTAGCTGTTCCCGAACAGTAATCCAGGGCTACGACTAATGATTATTTCTTTGGTGCATCTCTGCTCCACAGATGCTGCATTGATACCACTTTTGGTGGCAAACTTTGGGCATTCCGGGTTTTCCTTTATGGTGCAGCAAAATAATACAAGCCATATCGCCCCCTACACTTCCTGTAGTGTAGTACAGTCTGTCAGAATGACTGTGTGGATCATATGAACATTATAGAGCACTTTTTAAATGAAACAATATAAGCCATATCGCCCCCTACACTTCCTATAGTACATTACAGTCTGTCAGAATGACTGTGTATATCATATGAACATTATAGAGCACTTTTTAACCCTTAAACTTTAAGGACTTGTTGGCAGGTCCATATGCAATTTATACCAAATAATGTATAGTAGCTAATATTGTTATACTAAGTAATAAATTTTAATATTCAGGTTAAGAACTGAACAGTAAGTTGGCAGTTTAAGAGGTGAAGTAAATGAATTAGATTAAAATCCACATTGCCCTTATTTTCATTGTTGATGTCATCAACTTTGTCAATTAATCACATCCCTACTAAAATAATTATCAGATTGCAGTTTGTTGGAATGGCTGTGTGGGTCATATGAACTTCATAGAGAATTACAGAGGGCTTATTAAAAAAGTAAGTGACAATAAAAATTAACATTGATGTTTTTACATATTTGACATTGACTGATTTATCATCATGTATTCATAATTGGCCATTTTTAAGTATGCCTACTGCATTGACAATTCTTGTTGGCCTTTTTTTTGACTGACAATTGATTTGCTGACCCGATTTGTCAGCGATGTTGCGCAGAGGTCTGGTGTCGTGTTTTTCTCGCGTGGGTGCAGTTTTGGTGCTCGTGTGCTGCTCGCTCTCTCTCCTCTACGTCATCACCTGTAGCCCTCACACTGATGACTCGCTGACTGGCCCCCAGTTGCCCAGGGCGGGCCCCGCAGGGTCTCCTGGAGGTCATGGCTTGCTCAGCGGTGCCCCCCAGGGCCCATCCGGTGGGCGGGAGAGTTACCAGGCGCTCCTGCAGGAGCGTGAGGAGCAGCACCGGCAGCACATCTCCAGCCTGAAGAAACAGATTGCCCAGCTGAAGGAGGCCCTGCAGGAGCGCGGAGAGCGTGTAAAGGGAGAGAAGGAGTCTCCGGAGAAAGGAGGAGAGAGACAGGTGGGCACCGGGGCGATCGAGGAGAGAAGCCACACTGACCTGCAGGTGAGCTCGACCTCATAGCCCTTTTAATGAATTCATAATTGGGAAATTTTTCTGATGTATACTGAGTTTTATTTAATTGTCCCATGTAGTTTGTCTTCAAATGCTTTAATTTTTAACATACCTGGTGAAAATGCGAAAAGTTATAAGCATTTAAGCAGCCAAGGAGAGCTGGCATGAATGACCTGCATACAAAATGGAATGTAGAGAGCCAATCAACAGTCTAGGTTTTGGAACAAGCATGTTCCTGGGCTTATGGTGATAACTGATTGGATAGGATTTTTTTTATATTCTATAGTATTGAAGTCATTTTATTGGTACCAAAAAACTATTGAATTTGGATACCTAGCTGTAGTTTTTGGGCCAAAGTTAGTAGTTTAGAGTAGGTGGTAGTTACATTGTATTTGATTGTATTTAGTTGTGTTTGATGTGGAAGTTCTTGGTGTGGTTTGGTAGTTTATGGAATGTTTTGGTCGTTCTTTATATATTTTGGTAGTTTTTGAAATGGTTTGGTAGTTCTTAGTATGGTTTAGTTGTTCTTGGTGTGATTTGGTAGTTCATGGTATGGTTTGGTGGTTCTTGGTATAGTTTGGTGGTTCTTGGTAAGGTTTGTTAGGTCTTGGTGTAGTTTGGTAGTTCATGGTATGATTTGGTTGTTTTTAATATGGTTTGGTGGTTCTTGATATAGTTTGGTAGTTCTTGGTATGGTTTGATTGTTCTTGGTATGGTTTTGTAATTCTTTGTATAGTTTGGTCATTTTTCATATAGTTTGGTAGTTCTTGGTATGATTTGGTCGTTCTTACTATAGTTTGGTAGTTTTTGCTATAAATTTAATAAATCATGTTTTTACAGCCTATAAATCACTTCTTGTTACAATCTTAAATATGTAATGTAATCAAAAGGCTACTGTTGCTGTTGCTATGCATTTTGGTTTTTAATAACTGATGTACAAATGTTGTCCTATTTGTCCTATTTTATATTTGGTAAGGGAAGCCATTTTGTGCAATAACAAGCATGACAACGTGTGCAAAAAAGTTCTACCTCAGGCTACTTCAGAATATTCCAAAGCCATATCAGGACTGATCCAGGACATAGAATAACGGTACACATTAAAATAAAACAGAGTAAAAGAAAACAGATTGCAAAAGCAAATAAAGTTACTTTCGTGCGTCTTAAAGCTGTGGCAGCGTGATGGAAATTACCAGCAATTCATGGTGATCGTCTCAAGCCTAGTGAAGACAAGCATCTGCCTTGGGGCATCAAAATGAAGGTTTGCTTGAAATTTTGTCTGTGATTTTTCTAATTTAAACATTCCTGAAAAGACTGACTGCCTGTTCCTTCTAATAAATATGTCACAGTCTTTTTTTACTCTTCAAAATTTAAACACTGAAAATAGCTTGCACCAGCTAACTCTGTGAACTGTTCCACTTTCTGCTGTGAGGGAATGGCTAGACTTCTTCAGCTCCCCCCTTTAAAAAGTAAGGTGCCCACCTCACCACCTACTCTACTGAAGTAGCAGCTGTTCACAGTTCGAGCCTTTGCTGCTAATCCTGGATTGAGTAACAGAAAATATCTTTAATGTTTGTCTTTGATGCTTTTTAAAGTAACTGTTATTATTTGTTTGCACAGGTGTTTTACGGTTGTTTCTCATAATACAATGTATGAACTGTTAATTGATAAGTTGATTTTTTTATGACACTTTTACTTGCAGGACTTTCTGCGCAGTCAGCTCTCCCGGGCGGAGGTTCACTCAGGCGTGCGGCTGCCGAGCGAGTATTCGGTGGTGCCGTTTGAGAGTTTCACGCTGCAGCGTGTGTACCAGCTGGAGATGGGGCTGACTCGGCACCCGGAGGAGAAACCGGTGAGGAAGGACCGGCGGGATGAGATCAACGAAGTGCTGGAGAGCGCCCTGCAGACCCTCAACACACCAAACCTGAACGGAGACAGGACCGCCAGCAAGGTCTACAGCCCCGCAGACTTCATAGAGGGTCAGTTCACTTCAGTTTGATCTGTGGAGCACTTTTTACAGTAGATATTTTGACAGAAATCTGGGTCCAGCCTTTACTGGGCAGAGCTAAACTGCTGTAGGCTGAATAGGCAGATTTACGTAAATGAATTGATTCTTGTGACATAACAGAAGCAGTTGTTTTTGCAGCTCGGTGTATGAACTGTATGGACTGGAGAGTAAAGGGTACATTTACATATCACTTCAAACTCCTTTATTTCTAAAAAGTGAAGAAAGTTTGGTTTTCCATTATATGGGTACATTAAATTGTTAAATCTTAGAAATCTCTTAGAAAGACTCATAGCTCATTAAAACAAGTGGAGAAACTGTGAAAAGTGCAAATTCTAAGCTTTCAATTCACATCACGGGTTTCTAAGTAGAAGAGCTGATACAATATTAAGATTAAAATTTGATGAAAAGTTATAGATTATGTTTATATGCACTTAATAATCTGATAACTGCAGAAAATCAGATTGTATCAGTAACTAGTTCAGTGTGTTTATGCTTAATAATCTGACAACTGCAGAAAATCAGATTGTGTCTGTAACTGGTTCAGTGTGTTTTCATGCTCTTGAGTAATCAGATAATAAGGAAACTCCAGGTCTACTTGAGTCAGGCAGTAATCGGATTTCTGCTTTACCACCAGCCAATAAACTCGCAGAATAAGACGTGACGTAAAAGTAACGTAAAACTCAAACATCATGTGCGGCTTTTTTCAAACATTAAGTCACTTTAGTGGAAAATATGAACATCATCTAGAAGATGAAGAATATTTAAATTCTTTGTTTCATCAAACATGTAGTCGGTTTCGGCGTCGCTCCCAAAGTGTTGTGTTGGATCTCGCGGGTGCTGTGTAAAACGCTGCTTGCTGTTTTTGGGACAGCGCTCTGTTTTCATACATGTGCAAACTGAGAGAAACGAAAGAAATCAGACTAAGGGTATGCATGCACTGAGAAATCCAATTACTGACCTCAAATCCAGCCTCATTAATAGATTTCCGGAAATCCAATAATGGCTTTAATCTGATCTAAGAAATTAGAGTATGCTTAGACTGCCTTAGTAATCAGATAACTAATTGTAGTATTGGTGTGCATGTGAATACACTTGCTGTGTATGCAGTCTTGTTTTGCAGAAAGAAAAACATCCTTTACATTTTTTGTAAAGGATTTTTTTCAGTATAGAATGGGAGTCAAATGTACATTCATTGCATAACTATTTACTTAATGATGTCATTTAAATAGTACATCAAATTAACAAGATCTCAACATCAAAGGAAGGCTATAAATGAATGAATGCAAACGGGCGTCATTCCATCAGCTTCAGCTCTTTTTCGGAAATTTATCGTACGTTATAGTTTATGAATATTTCAAAACAAGCTGGTCTTTCCTTATGAATTTCCGCCAGAAAAGTAAAATAAAGCCTATCGGAGAGAAAACCTGGCCGAAAAATAGTGAAAAAGTAATAAACAAATAAATGAATTAGCAGTGCTTTTGTTATTTTCACTAATTAGCACTTTTGGAGAGATGTCTCACAAACTGTGAGCGTTTAGTCACACGTTTTAATGTGAATAATCAAAAACAGGTGCGGTCTTCAGTTCTAGATTTGTACTGTTGAGTGTCAGAGAGGAAAATCACAGCAGTAAGATATATTTGGCCACAAAAAGGTCACATGAATAAATTGTGAAGCTCCTGCTGACACTTTTAGCCTCTCTTGCTCTCTCTCGCTCGCTTTCGCTCACTCTTTTCTCAAAGAACATCAGAGATGTGTTTCCACTGTGGCTTAGTTTCAGAGCTGAGTGATATGGGAAGAAAAATGATTGCTATGAATATTTTAGCGAAGTACCTCAATAATGCTAAATGTAACGATAATTAAGAGTAAATAGAGAAACAGCATTAATTACTGTTACAGAATTCAGCATAAAAAAATACCATGATACCGTAAATAAATGTAATTAACCCCTTAAAATCTCAGGCGTATTACATACTAGGCCTTATTATTCAATAACTACAGGGGCTTCAGTGCGAACTGGCTGAGCTATTCTTATATTATAGAAGAGTGTAATAGAACTTTTGGCCCTGGTCATTTAAGAGGTTAAATGGAGTTATGTTGAAGTTTAGGAGAAAGCTGATGCCCAAAATTCTCTTCTACCTTCTACGCCCTATAAATTGTCCCCTCTCCCTTCAGTTTCCTGTGACGAAAACTTTGCATCCCCCCACCGTCCCATCTCCTCCCACTCTTCAATGATTGCTCTTTCTTGCTAAGGGCCAGGGTGGGAAGGAAGGACTTC